>BPLR01004619.1:0-83554 GCA_021605095.1 Caerostris extrusa
TAACAATTAAAGCAAATGAGACTTCAAATAAATGTAATATTTTTAATATGCGTTTAAAGTATGAAAAAGTTTCATTTCTGTAATTATAAGTAAACTACAATTTGTTCCCCTAAGTTTACGCTAAGTTTATATTAATTTAAATAGAAATCTAGGTAATATTTTAGAAGAAACTAATTAATAATTAATGTAAGTTTTAATTTATGAATAAAAAGCAATAGAAAACGAATTCAATAAATTGATTACTATTTTAGAAAGTAAACTCGCTCCTTTAAAAATAATAGAACACAGATATTGAAAGATACTGATTCAGAAATTGATCGCTTCTGTAAATATTTTAAAATAAGTTTGAAAGTAGTTCAAATCTATTTTTCATCTGTTTCTATTTCTGATAATATCATTTTTTAAATCTAAAAATCAACTTTAATAAAAATCTATTTTATTCTATATTGAATAAAATAGAATAAGAAAAGAAAGCATTGTTGAGAAAAGAAGAATTTAAAAATCAATAAGAAAAAAGTAAAATTATTTTTATACATTGAAAAGTGTTTATAAATTTAAAGTTGAAGGTGAAATAAAAGACTGAAGACAAAAATATTGATAGTTCTCAATAGTTTTTCTATTTTTATACCATTAAAACTTCAAGTTTTAGTGCAACTTAAATAGTTGGATTCACAATATTACAAAAAAAAGAATAGAAAAAATAATCTTTCAAACTATTTAAAAATTAGACTTTTTATACATATTCAAATAAAAAAATTATCCATATTCAAAATCAAATTAAAGCCTGTGCTTTTCTTTTTTAAATTTTAATCTATTTATTCAAGTTATGTTTCGTGAATTAAATAGATTGGGATATTTATATTTGATTTTTGATTACAAAGAAAATTCAGAGATATCTCCGTCAGTTTGAATCGGTACTAGGCATGCTACGATGAATTTATACGAGACACTTCATCAAAATTCATACCAAGTTTTCCTTCTTATTTTTTTTTTCATCGCCTTCTTTTATATACATCGTTTTATTTTCTTATGCATAAACTGGAATGAATACAGTTGGATTACTCATTCTTGCTGGAAAGTTATTAACTTCTTTTTCATTCAGGTTCAACGGAATTTTTACTGCTGAAATCCGATCTAGTATTTTCACCTTTTATTCCTAACGATTAATTGAACAGAATATATTATTTCTTTGAAATAAATTATTAAAGCAGGAAATTGTCGTCAATTCTTTTACGTGAAGAGTTGAAAGTTTTATGAAAAATAGCCTAGAATCCATTAAAGCCAATCAGTAATAAAGCTAACGCAATTTAAAATAATTCTTACATTTTTGATTTATATCTAAATTAAAAATTTTTTTTTTGCAGATACTACATAGCTGTTTTTTTTTTTCCCCTTCTTTTTTTTTCTGAAATAATACTGGATTTTAGATTTAATAAATCAATTCTTTGGGAATTTTAATTTTAATTTGTGACTTCATATAACTTAATTATACAAAACTTTAAAAAAAATACTTTTATTTGACAGAATTTAAAATTTTTTATAAAATTGCTATAAAATATATAAATTAAATAGTCTTATTTTTTTTAAAACAGGGATTCAAAAATCAGTAGGTCATGGCCGGCATTAGAAGAATTCGACGTATCAATGAGCGAATTTGATTTCCGACTCTGAAAGAAACAGATGCGAGATCCTTTAAACAACAACAGCCAAAGGTGAGTTCGGTGGGATTTTTTGCCCCATGTACGATGGCGGATTTCGTAATGAGGGGCCAACAAAAATCCCCCGATTCTACGATGTTGCTAGGACATTGTCTTCTAGAGGGTTGTAATAGATAATATTTCACATCTGCTTGTTTTATGGAGAAAATATCCCTGGTAGCTTACCAGATTGTAGATGACCATGCATGCTGTCACAATCCTAATCCCAGACCATAACTTCTAGTTGGTGTATGTGGAAGGTGACAATCAGATTAGTATTCCATTGCCCTTTAGCCATTTTCGATGGTTGTCAGGTTGATGGTTGTTCGTTCGAAACAGAACTCATTTCTGAAAACAATTTTACACCGGTTTGGTTTGGTTTGGTTTGTTGCTCATGCGATCATTTTGTGCACACTTTGGGCTAATTAGACCGTGACCTACAGTTTAAAGGGGATTCCATTTTACATTGAGAATAAAATGCGGGTTTAGTGAGGACTGCGCCACTGCAAATGGAATTGTTGGTATGAAAAGTCTAACACTGTTAATGACTGATAGCTGATAATTAAAAATCAGATCCTGTGAGAACTGATAGTTCTGTCCTCGCGTTCTTTCTCTCTGTATTTTGTCTGCTCTTTTCTTGACACAGTTCTAGTGCCGTAGTTCTACCATTCCTGCCAACATCCTTGAATAGCGACGTCACATCCTCTTAAATGCCATGCGATTCTTTGACTTGACCACTTTGACCTAGGCTGCACAATGAGCGCCATAGATTCACACTCAGTTCTATGAGCCGTCATTACTGATCTTCGTGCTTACTGTTATCGCGATTACATGACTGATAGTTGATAATTAAGATTCAGGTCCTGTGATAACTGCTCAGGGCATAGTTCTGTCCTCACGTTCTGTTATATTTCTCTATATTGTCTGCTCTTTTCTTGACACAGTGTCCTGCAATAGTTCTACCATTCCGGCCAACGTTCATAGATAGCAACTTCACTTCCACACAAATGCCATCCTATCCTTTGATTTGACTATTCTGACTACTAGCCAGAACAATGAATACCATGAACTCACACTCAGTTCTATGAGCAGTCATTAATGATTTTTGTGCTTACTTTTATCCCGATTATATGACAGATAGTGGATAATTAAGAATCTGAGAATCCTGTGAGAACTGCTCAATTGATAGTTCTGTCCTAACATACACTGGTGTCCAAAATTTAAGCATAATTGATAATTATGTGAATAAAGAAGGAACTGTAAATCAGAATGGCGGGAAACGTGATATGCGAGTGTAAAATGGTTATAAAATAAGAAAGCAAATCAAAAGAACGATAATAATTAATTTTATTATCCAAAGTAGCAATTTGAAAGAAAACTGAGCATAGCAAGGGTTCACACTTTAAAGAAAAAAATGAAAGAAAACATTAAATAAAATACTGATGCTGCAGTTTAATATGGCGTGTGGTCACCTCTGACAGCCAGGCACGCTGCACAGCGATTTACCATATTTGCTATGAGATGATGAATGAGTTGTGGGCTCAAACGGTTCCAAGCTTCTTGGAGAGCTCTCTTCAGTAACGGAGCTTGGTGGGTGCGAAAGGGCTGCAATTTGTCTCCCGAGCATATCCCATACATGCTCGATAGGATTTAAATCAGGGGAGTTCGCAGGCCACGACATGCGCTGGATGTTTTCCGTTTCAAGGAAGTCATCAACCAGCACCGATCGGTGACATGGCGCATTATCATCCATGAATATGAATATCCTCGAAACAAGCGAACATAAGGCTCAAGAACTTCGTCTCTGTATCTTTGACCAGTCACAGACACCGTGTCAAAGAAATGGAGGTCTGTGCGGCCGTCCATCATGATGCCTGCCCCATACCATTACACCCCCTTGATGGAAAATGATGTCTTTCCGTTATGTTTCTTGGTTCAAAACGTGTTTCACGTTCTCTCCATATCGTTACCCGACGAGAATCACTACTCAGACTAAACCGGGACTCGTCACTGAACATCACATTGGCCCACTCACCCACACTCCAATGCTGATGTTTCAAACTCCAGTTCAAACGAGCGCGTTTATGCGCAGACGGGAGGGGAATGTAAACTGTTGGCCTTCTGGCATACAGGCCAGCATGGTTTGAGTCTCCTGTAAACAGTTTGTCTCGAAATTCGTATTCCTGTGGCGACTGTGAGCGCCGAACCCAGTGGTCTGGCAGTACTTCCCTTCTGACGTCGCGCACTTATTACCAGATATCGGTCTTGGCTAGGGGTTGTGACTCTTGGACGACCTGATACTGATTGTCGGGTAACATCTCCCGTTCTTTGAAACCTCTGTCACAGTCTTGAGATCACTGACTGGTCCACATTCAAAATTCGAGACACTTTGGTTTGTGATCGTCCGGATTCCAGCATTTCAACGATTCTTCCTTTTCAAACATGTCCAATTGGCGTCTTTGTGCCATCATTCACCTTGTTTGATGGCTAACAACGTTCCTTCGTATAGCAGTTGCACGAAACTTGTCTGAACTGCCTATGCTGCGTGAATCGGTTTCTCTGCGTTCCGACATGCGCAGGTGTTTCGCGCAGGACGAAGTCGACTGAAAAGTTTTGCATAAACCCAATGTTTCTTCTTCACCCAATTAATATCCGCAAGAAATTTGGAATAATTTTACGAATATTTACTCCATGTTTTTCGCATTTTACGATTTAGGCTTAACTTTTTGGACACCAGTGTACTCTGCATCCTGATGGCCAATTGACTAACACTCTGGTTGTTGGTAGGTATCTTCAGGTTCTTTCAGGTTGGTATCTTCAAGTTCAAATCCTGCCGGTGGCATGGATGTTTGTTAGTGGTTTGAAATCCACGTAGGAATTAAACTGTAGGTCTCGGTTTAATTAGCCTAAAGTGTGCACAAAATGATCGTAGAGTGAGAAAATAAACCAAACCTCACATTCTATCGTCTCTATGCTCTTTTCTTGACTACCATAATTCAACCAGTCCTGTCAACATCCTTGAATTGCGGCATCTCCTCCACTCAAATTCCATCCCATCCATTGATTTTACTACTTTGACATACCCCCTTTTTTTTTTTTTGTCCGTCATTTAGTCCAATTGATCATTGTCTCTAAAATATTGACCTGTCCTCATCTTGTGTGGAACAAAAATATTGGCACAGTCAATGTGAGCAGATGGAAACAAATTCGAATGGAAATTATTCGCTCAATAATTAGAATTTTACTCATCATTCGAATGTTCAGTTGCAATTCTCTGAACATCCAGCTGTTCATTCATTGTTTCAAAAAAGCAGTAAACGCCAGTCTCTGCCATTAGGATGCGATCTAGCCCTCTGGCCATAGGAATCCACGTTAAACTGCTGGTCCCAGCCTGATTAGCTTAAAGTGTGCACAAAATGACAATAAAAAGAGACAAAACAAAACAAACCGCCATTAAGATGGAACTTCCAGCTGCGTCACATATCAAGAAATATGTTATTTAAAAAAGGAAAATTGAATTTGAGGTGAATATCTGATTGAGTTTTAAACAGAATTTTATGTAACTTAATAGCTATGGGTCACTAAGATTTAAATTGGTTAATATTTGAGATTATGAGCAGTCAACTGATAGGAAATATGATTAATTTTTGTGTGTGTCTGTGAAAGTACATGAACATGGAAACCTCAAATAAACTTTACAACGTTTACTGTCTGAAAAAAAAAAAGTTCTTCAATATATATTATTCACAATATATATTGAATTTACTAGATTGGAATATTTATTTCTGAAATATATAATTAAATTTATTTTTATGCAAACACTGTAATCTCAGAAAATCACGTTGCTGCAAATTATTTATTTTACTCCGTAGTATTATTAAGGTGAAAAAGTAATTCAAGTGAGTATATAAAAAGTGTTAAAATCGATTGTAAATATTGACATGACATAAAAATCTGTGGTCAATGTAAAAAAAGAACAGAAAATTCCTAGAAAGGAATCATTAAAATTCAGATGTATTGGAAATGCTTGGAAATATTAAAATTAAATACGTATTAAAAAGAAATTTTATTTTCTCTCCGGAAATGCATTTTTTAAATGAATCGAAATCATGGGATTAAATTTAGTAAATGTATAATTTTCTAATAAAATTTTAATATATTTTTCTTTATTTCAAGAGTTATGCAAATTTAAATATCTTTAGAATCTTATACATTGTACAGAAAACAAATGATTTTCTAGAATAACGGGAGAATTATCCAGTTAGGTTCTTTAAATATTAGTCGTATGCCAAGGTATAAGTTTAACGCGTTTCCGTAATCTTAGAAATTTGTTGGGATTTGTATTAGCAATCTCATTTTAGCTAAAGCAAACTAGATGGTGCTCGGTGCCACACGTTTCGTGTTCGAGTCCCGAAGGTGCCATGATTGCTTGTAGTGATTCAGAATCCGCTTTAAACTGTAGGTCCGGGGAAAAATATGACTGTAGAGCGTTGGGTGTAGTGCTGACAACCCTAGCCCAAAAAAAGAAACCATCTCCTGTCTCGAAATCTGCCAGTAAGCAGACAGCCTTGGCCCACCATGGGGCTGTTCTCTGTAAGGCAAGTGACTGGCACATAAATTAATGGCAGAACAACCACGAAAATCACGGGAGCCATCACGTGATTCCTGATAGTGGGCAGTGACGGTTGTAAAAGTCTCGTGATTTCTATGCATCACGTGACGATTGTGTTGATTTCAAATTGGTAACCCTGATGCTCGCTCTCTTTAATTGCTATTCTATGGAAACGGCGACAAAAAGCTGAAGAGTGATGAGAAATTTTTGCATGCTTAATTAAGTATCATTGAAAAGGACCAAATCTTTTAATTATTAGCTGAATTGTAGAATGAGGCGTACCAATCAAAACTGAAATCTTATTTCAATTCTATGCTCACACTCTCCCTATATATATCTTGTTCAAATTTTCAATCGTTAATAAAATACTTTTTATTCATCCAGTCAAGATCAAATACATTTTTAACTTGTGGTGGATGACACTAGATGTTAATACAGTTTTTCAAATATTAATACAGTAATTAAATTTAATTAATTAATTTTAGTTTTTTTTTTTTAGATTTAAGTTGCATATATCTACCAATAGATGGCGCCAGATAAACTTTAAAAAATGAATAAAAAATTATTTATAAAGGATTTTCTCAAATATAATGAAAAGAAAGTAGGAATTCACTTAAAATTTTTTTTTTTATATTACTTGCTTAGTGTTTTATCTTATTTAAGAAATTGTTACATTCGTTTTCTTTGGAAAAAAAAAACTTTCCAATGTTTCTTTCCAATTTCTAACAGTTACGTTTCAAAAACACAACTTTCAAATTGAATTTTTATTTCAACATATGTATATATATATATATATTGGGAAGCATCTTGAGGCGATCGTAAAAAAAAAATTGCAATTTTTATATGTGTGAATACTTTTAAGTCTTCAAAATTATTTTGTTTCATTAATTTTTGAATAAAAATTCATTAATTTGATAATAATTTTAAAATTTCAAGTTCAAATAGTTTTTCAAACTTTTAAAAATTGTTTCTATGGAGTGAGTCCCCCTATTAAATAATAGAAACGCGCTTTTTATTGTAAATTGATACTGTGCAAATACTTTCTTCATTCACTGCATATACGATTTATAGCTCGATGCATGTGTTATATCTCTGTCATAAATTATTTTTATGTAAGTAACTAATGATCAAATATGCATTTCCACATCTGTAACATTAAATTATTTACATCTTAAGATTAAACTATTTCCATCTCTAACATTAAACTATCTCCATCTATAAAGAATTTTTTTTAAAGGTTTGAGATAATATTATAATGCAGGGATTACTTCCAAATATTTAAATAACATAGATTTTACATATATTTATTTTACCCTGTTACAACAACGACAAAATTTTAATATCTTCGTTTTTAAGATTTTTTTAGATTTATAGATTGATTATTATTTTCAATTGAATTTTTTTTTATAATAATTAAAAAGAGGGCAAGTCTAACAACAATTTAATAATGCAGCATTTTCGATAAACCATTAAATTAATCTTGATTATGAATAACCTAACTAAAAATGTAAAACTAATTTTAAATAATAATAATTCAATTAATAATAATTAATAATACAGATATTTTTATGTATGTTGCAGAAAGTTACAATGAATCTTTGAACTATGGACAAGCAGCTGATTGAATTCGAAAAGAAAATGTAGGTACAAATTAAAAACAGTTCACAATCGTATCTTCATAACATCTATATATGATGAAATAATACATACCAAAAATCATACATCTCTAATTTCTTAAAAATTTCTTTGTTTTAGGAGGAAGACTGGGTTAACAAATTGCGGTACAAGAACAAAATAATTGCAATTAAGCTAATAAATGCAATCATCGATGTAGTCATTGCAACATGTACAAAAAATAATTTTTGTTATCATAATATATTTTGAAACAGATTGAATTGATAAAATTGTGCTGTCTAATTTTCTGAAAAAAAAATCTATCTATTCTAAATGTTATGTTGTGAATAGTTTTTTGAAAGACATTTATATTACAGCATAATTAAATGCTGTATAAATAAATAATTTTATACATCAACAATTTGAAAATTTTATTGAAATAACTCCAGTCTGTATGAAGATAATTTATATATGTTGTAACATTTCGGCCTATGCAAGACCTATAACGGATTCAAGAAGTGGACCCTTTTTTTCACTATATATATATATATATATACAAATAATGTACTCTGGGTTATTATACAAAGAAATTAAAAATTAAAATAAAATTTGATCACAAGTGCAGTTCATTCCAAGATCAGTGATTTTCAAAATTCTCTAATCTACGTCGAATCTAATTGCCTGGTCTGCAGCATGCTTAATTATCACACGGCGTGATGCACGAAACAACAAGGGGTTCACTTTGGAAATAGGTGGAATCTCCGACTTATTCTGTCACTTCAGAGAAAAAAGAAAAGCAACACTTCTGGTCGAGTCATTGCAGAACTCTCTCTTCTTCACGAAAAAACTCTTTTTAAGACAATCCATCAAGAAGGGGAGGGTCAGCTTCCCTCACTTCTCATTGGAGTAGACATTTCTCAGCTCGTGGTCAGTCACCAATCACGATGGAACAACTCATGGGATAGTTTGTATTCAATCATTTCGACGTGTGAAGATCTCACAGACATTAGCTAATTTCCTAAGTCTCATTATACATGATACCGAATATCTGCTCTCAGATTTGAGTGACAAGTTGTTCTCATTAGTACAAAACACTAATTGCATGTAGTATAACTATACACAATACTGCTTGTCTGCTGTCAAATTTGAGTGATGGGTTGATATTATATATACTTGAAAAATAATATACATTAATCTCTCATGAGAATAAAATGCTAAGACTCTTCCCGTGAAAAAAAAAAAAAATGCTACAATGTTTACTACTGTTTATTATGTAAATAAATATAAAAGACAAGATCAATAGAGATTGAAAAAGTAATGTATGGTGTTAATTATTTTCTTAAATACAGTATTTAGTAAAAATAAGAATCAGTAATAATCTTCTAAAAAGGATACCGAGAAAGTTGAAAAATTCTCCAAAAGATACCTTTTTCTGAAGTAGTTTTTTTTTTTTTTTTTTTTTTTTTTTTTTTGCAATAAACTT
Source organism: Caerostris extrusa (assembly GCA_021605095.1). Lineage (NCBI taxonomy): Eukaryota > Metazoa > Arthropoda > Arachnida > Araneae > Araneidae > Caerostris > Caerostris extrusa. The sequence goes on from BPLR01004619.1 coordinate 9,407, forward strand.
GAAATTTGGTTCATATAAATCAAACAAGAATGAATCATAAAAAAGGGTCGTTTTCTTAAAAAAAAACACTACAGGGATATCTTGAGATACGAGTTTAATTCATTCAAAGACCGAGGCTCTTAATTTAAAGTTGTATCTGAAATTAATTTTCCCGATTGAAGTTAATTCAAATGAGATTAATTCGTATACAAATTTACTTCATCTCAATTAATTTCAATTGGGAAAATTAAAAAGCATCACGAAAAAAAAAGCTTTTTATAATAATTTATTTATATTAAACAAATAAAAAATAAAATAAAATACATGCATGCATGTCAAAGAAAATTGAAAGAAATAATCAAATGTTTGACGGAGTCGATTAGCATAGGGCAGATGTCTCCCAACTGCAGCCCACGGGCCAACACTAGCCTGCAAGCACCATCAATCCGGCCTACCACAGATTATTTTGATTACATTTTAAAATGTAAAGTTTACATTGTAACATGATTACATTGATTGTAATTATTATTACTACATTGTGAAATGTTTCATTGTAATTACTGATTACATTGTAAAGTTTACAATGTAAGTCCTATGAAATAATTATTAGTTTCTTTTATGAAAACAAAAGAAGAAACACAATAACTGACAACTAACTAACCATTAAGAAAAATAATAACTGACAAAAAGGGCCTGAATGGCTAGCGCTCTGGCGCTCGGTACCACAGGTTTCGGGTTCGAGTCCCGGCGGTGCCATGGATGTTTGCAGTGGTTCGGAATCCACTTTTTAAAACCATAGGTCCTGGTCTAACACGATCGTAGAGCGTTGTGGAAAGTGACATATTAACGAACGGGAAAACGAACTGTTCCTATATAGTGATTAGAGGATTATAGTCCTTGTTACTTCGCATTCCAATATACCTCTTCAATGCAAGATAACTGACGACAGAATGAAATTGAACATTTTAACTATAATTAATGGTAGGAGATTTGTATCAGAAACTTACCATAAGTGACGTCCAAGGTAATTCACACAATGAAATTAAACATTATAATTTTGATTAGAGTCATGTAACTGTAAGTTTCCACTGACAATTGTTTACAGTTGTTGACGAAAAGTTACTGCTATACTCTAGCTCTGTTACTCGCTACAAAATGGCGCTATATACTTTCAGTAACTAAGCATAATTATCATTTTTGCTTAATTCTGACGCCACCACCATTGCATCTCCACCGCAATCGCATGTGTTTGACACGTGTCCGTAAGTAGCAACTGAAATTTCTAAGGTACCTTACTCACGAGGCCTGAATGGCGCTCTGGCGCTCGGTACCACATGTTTCGGGTTCCATAGATGTCTGTAGTGGTTCGGAATCCACTGGAAATCGTAGGTCCCGGTCTAACAGGATCGTAGAGCGTTGCGGGGTATTGCTATTTCGCTTCCGTAGCTTATCTTCAAACTACACGCACTTCCTGGGTAAGAACCTCCTGGTCCTCCTAAGTGAGTAACGTCGGCGCAGCACTTGCCTTAAGGCATCGAAGACAATTGTCTAAGCGTTTGCCAGCTGCATTAGAACAACAACAACAAAAAAAATACCTCGCTGGCTAGTACCGAAAAGAAAATTTGTACTTAATTCAGAACAACTGTATGTTGGTATGATGATCTAGTTAAGTCATGGCCGTTGGGACTTGGTGGAGGAGTCAGCATGGCCCTCAGGGTAAGAAGTTTGGAGACTCTGGCTTAAGGTATTAATTGAATTCGACAAAGCCTTTTCCGGCCTTGAGTCTGAATCAAGTATAACTTATTTTTGGGACAAATATATGTTATACCTGATATATGTTATAAATTTGATTTGATTTTTATATTTTTCAATTCTTACTTAGTTCACACACCCTATATATATCTTGTTCAAATTTTCAATCGTTATTAAAATGCTTTTCATTCATCCATTCAAGTTCAAATACATTTTTTTTTTTAACTTGTAGTGGATGATTGATGTTAATACAGTTTTTCAAATATTAATTCATTAATTACATTTAATTTAATTAAGTTTAGTTTTATATGATATTTAGCAGGATATAAATTTAGGAATAAATACTGGCAGTGGCGAAGCGTGTAGATCGCTGATTTCTTTTTCAGATTCTTTTTTCATTCTGGTTTCTAGCCTGAGTGAAGGAGGGAACAAAATGGAAAATAATATTAGTGATGTAGTACATGTGAATAAATTAGTGAGAGAGAGGGAAAGTGTGTGTGAGAGAGAGAGATAATTTCTTCTAACTTAAAAAAATGAATGAAAATTATTTATACAGTATATTAAAATATTTATTTTTATTTAAAAGTGGTAATTGTGACGTCACCGAAGCAAAGGCCCGTTTCTCAAATACTGGCCCATTATTCAAGATAAAAAAAAGTCGACTTAGTAATGTCTCGTATTTCAAAACCTCGTATGTTGGGCCACTTGTGTTTTAAAATACAACTAAATATAATTTTAAATTTGCCGGAAAGGTTTAAATATGGAGAGAAAGTGAAAAGGAAAAGTTGCGTTTTTAAATATTCCATAGTTTCGTTATTTGAGATATGAGCTAGTACAATACACGTTCAACCAACCATCATATCAACCACAATTCGTCACCAACTGAGGAGATATGTGGGGCTTTTTCACAAATAACTTCACGTCTGGTGATATTCTTGCATTACGCAACAATGATTTTAACTAAATCTAAGTCTTTTATTGCAGTTAGATCTTATGTCAGGTCTTTAATTAGGTCTTGTATCCTGTCTTTTTTACTACCAAGTCTTATCCAGGTTTTTTATTGAAAAGCAGGTTTTGTTCAAGTCTTTCATAGCAACCAACTCTTTTATTAAATTTATTCAGATCCGTTATTGCATGCATCTGCTAACTATTTTGCTGTTTTTGTGCTTTTGTTGTTGACTTTTTTTATTAATATTATTTTTCTCCGTTAAAAATTCGAGTTATCTAAAATTCTTTTCGCTTTCCTTTATCTTATTTTTTTTTTTTTTTTTGTATGTGTGTGTGATTTTTAAAGTTTTTACTAATTTGTGAACTATTATTTTCAAACATTGTAATATTCCAAAAGTTCAATTAACATTTAATTAACTGCCAAAATATCCTATGCGTTCTTTGATTCCTCATATGCTTTCAGAACTTTTCTCCACGTAATTAAGAGCTATGTAGCCTACCATTTATAAAGGCGGCGGAATATTGGTGAACATGTATAGCAAGATCATTCCACCGATGAGTGATGAGCAGAGGATTGAGCCATCCGGGAAGACTTAGAAACAACGACTAGTCGTTTGCATTTCATATGGGAGAAAACCAGAAAATCTCCCATCAGACCGGCTGACTATCGGTGCTTTACACACTTTGTCACAGGGTCTATTGGTTTCTGAATGTAGTGATTACAACCATGCCGCCAGCGGATTCGAACCTCAATCTTCTTACACGTTAACCGTACCCGTTGCCCCTAAGCTTCAAGTCGGGCGGGATATAAAAAACTGAACTCAGTTTAAAATTCGATAAGCAAGTTAAACTGAAAACTTCTGCATATTCGTATAAGTACAGGATAAATTTATAGTCCAGAGTATTTCTCTATTGTGTTCGAGTAGGCTGATAAATCAATCCTATCGTAAGGATGCTGCATCTGGGAATACTCAAAATTGTGGCATAGTTGCAGTGTAATAAACTTCACGTCACCTTGGTAATGCTGAATCTTCCACCACTTATTTGTCGAAGGATTTCAGCAATAAAATGCGAATTGGAAAAAAAAAACTGTATTGTATATACATTTTAATGAATAGTTACGCAATAAACTTTTAAAACTTTCTTTTTATCCTATGCTTTTTTTAAATCTTGCAGTTGGGGTTCAAAGAGATTTTTATTTATTTGTCCCCAGATTTTATTCGTTTTCCCAAAGTTAAGTGAAATCTCCAGATTTTATTTGTTATTAAAGTTAAACAAAAACACTGATTATTTCCCGAAAATTACATTTACAGGGCCTGAATGGCCGAGTGGCTAGAGTCTGGAGCTCGGTACCACAGGTTTCGGGTTCGAGTCCCGGCGGTGCCATGGTTGTTTGTAGTGGTTCGGAATCCACTTTAAACCCGTAGGTCCTGGTCTAATAGGATCGTAGAGCGTTGCGGGGGCATTGTTACTCCCGCGTCCGTAGCTTATCTCCAAGTTACACGCGCCCCCTGGGTAATGCAAAGTGAGTACGTCTGCGCAGCACTTGCCTTAAGGCATCGAAGACGTCTGTGTTTGCCAGCTGCATTAAAAAAAAAAAAAAAAAAAAAAAACATTTACAGGCAAACAATTTCTTGAATTTCGAAGATTTCAAAAAAAATAAAACCACGTGAAGTTTTCTTGAATATCTCTGATCACACGATCCGTATCAATATTTTGTCTTTACTAAATGATCCATTACCGACTTCAGTTTTGTCTGCTGCTGGTTTACATTTGCTCACAGGGTGTGAATGGAAGAAAAGCTGTTGCCATTAAACTCGTGGGTTTACCGCTACAGGAACTACTGCATTTCCAGAATATTTCAGTATCATATAATCAGAATCGTATAAGTGTCACATATATCTGCATACACATTGACATATCTGCTTATTACCAGATCTTGGAACTAGATGTCCACTTATTAACTTCTTCAGCCATAGCTTTTTTTCCGATATGCTCTATTCGTTCAGAAGCAGTTTAGGAACTTTAATGAACCGTTCAGTAGTTTGAACTCGTCTTACGCTCGAGATCATTTGCCACCAAGCTTCTTTGACCATCGACCCCTGTATCTGAATATTGCGCAATCGTGAGAGGACAAGCAAAAAGGATGCTTATGTGAGTTTTTAAAATGCTTGTTTGATAGCTAAACTGCTTATTGTATTATAATATAGTACGCATTATAATAATGGCATATCTTTAAAAAGAATACGCCTTTGTATTTGATAATCTATCTGATGGTAAGATTAAATGTTTGATAAGAGAGGTAAATAACTTATAAAATATAAAATTTAATTTTAATAACAAAATAATAATACAATCTTCCAAATGCAGTATAATCCAAAAATTGACGCTTACATAAATTTATTAATAACTTTTTTAAAAAATGAAAGCACTTATTTGTAATTGCAGGGGACCTGATTCAATTCACGTTTTATAAATGGCGCCTATTGTTTTCCAAATGAGCTAGCAAATGTTCCAAATGTCAGTCGTTCTTCCTTTTTTTGCATAAATTAACGTGAAACACATATTGATAGAAAAACTTTAGCCCTCGACTGTAGCAAACTCGTTGCAGCTTGTCCTGTGGAATGGCATTAAATTCAAGTTGAATATTAAACTGATCAATATTGTGGGGGTAGGGGTTATATACATATAAGAGCTGTTTTAAGCAACCCTATAAGAAAATTTGGTTATGTTTGACCTGACCCTTTAAGATTTTCTGCAATATCCTTCTTCCACTTTAGGTCTATCACTTCAACACCTATTTCTTACAGCATCAGGATTTCTGTTGTTTTTATCCCACTTGATCGACAGCAACATCTAGACCAAGTTCATGAGACCAACTGGCAAGTCATGATAAAGGGTAAAAAAACGCAGTTTCTTTTTGTCCTTGACCTTGAGGTACAAAGGCATGGGGCATCCAGTCTGACTTTACCCCAACCGGTTATACCCCTCGGGTACTGGGTACCCATTTTAGCCGCCTTTTATGGCCTACATGGCCTTTTCTAAATCTTTTCATTAAATTTCTTAGCATTAATATAATTGACTTATTTCTCGTTGTGAATTTCATTCAGAACTCAATATGCACCCCAGAGTAAGACAAAGTTTTTACATAATATTCGAGGATATAACAAATTTCCTCTAATAAAAACGATAAATCGGGAAATTGCCGTATCTTTTATATGTACTTTAGCAAAATTAAAATTAATGCTGAGGTTTGAACAAGTGGATCAACATCTGTAGAATATAAACTGAACTTTCCCTATACCATCGACCACCATGTTATGTTCACCATGTGCTCCTGTAGCGTTCGAGAGAAATGGTCAATCGGCCTCGATTCTCAACCGAAAGGAAGTACAGCGCAACCTGCGCTCCCGCTGAGAAATATATTTAGCACATTCCGGCGCATTAGTTGGCCTACATTGTCTCACCCGGAGTGGAAGTGTATTTCGCTCATCCTGCGCGTACCTGAGTCTCGAATTTTCGGCTTAGAGGGAAAGTCCTTCCATGAATCTTTAATTATCTTTTAAATGTGGTAAATATTGTAAGTCTCTAATTGTATGTGTGTGGTGTTTGTGCGTGTGTAAATAAGCATTGAGTTCTCTTTTCTGTGTCTCAAATCTCAACCCAACCAATAGTTGGATAGATGGTTCAGTTACAATCCAGCTGCACACTACAAATCTAATTTTATATCATACTTGGATGCTTCACAAAAACACACACAACAAAATTTAGTTAATAAAAGAAAAGTCATGCAAATTATTTAATTTGTCACCCGATATAGCGCCTGGGCTACTGTATCTGTAATTGCTTTATATTTCTACTTAAGGTGCAAAAAAAAAAAAAAAATTCGACGCAATTTAGTGCTATTTTGAAATGCCTTTTTGTTATTTTAATTGTCATCATTCATTTAATCGTCGTTTATTTTTTATTTACCATTTCCAAAGTTCTGATTTAATACATTAATTAATTACTTCTTAATTAATTAATGTTCCTTTTATTTTATTTGTTTTTTTTTTTTTTATGTGACGAATTCAATGTTTTTATCTACATATTTTATTTTATTTCAGCTGATTTCGTCGAAACTTTATTTAGAAATTAAGACTGAATTGCTGTAAGTGGGCCGAGATATGAAATACTCGATTGCAATAAGACGATATTATATGCTGAACTTTTAACCCTCGATCATATTTCTCAACGTTCTAAGCTTGCAATTTTGTCGCATTAAAACTAGCTGATGTAAAATATTTCATGTTATTTCCAAAAGATGCATATTACCCGGGTCATATCTGCCAGCGATATGACCAAGCAATATAAGCAATAATCAATCTGGATTCATTAGATCTTGCAATTAATTTCAAATCATTATCTTACTTAATAACTGTTTGTATATTCATGAGGTAGGATATGTTCAAGAAGTCAATAAAAGTTATATACTGGTTAGTCTCTTAAATTTAAGGTGCAACTCGGTTTTGTATTTAATTTAGAAACAAATTGAAATAAAAACATCAAATTTGGATGAATAATTCGTAATATATTGCCAGGGGCCTGATGGCCGAGTGGCTAGCGCTCGGTACCACAAGTTTCGGGTTCGTGTCTCGGATGTGCCATGAATGTTTATAGTGGTTCGGAATACACTTTAAGCTGTAAGTCCCGGTCTCATATGACAGTAGAGTCATGGAACCCAATCAGACTTCTCACCCACATCATTCCCAAACTGTATAGGGACAACTCAGCTCTAGACACAGTGATGTGGTGTAGCAGTTATACAATAACTATATTAGCAGAGGGATCGGGTCGTCTGGTCAATTTCTGAGTGAAGAAAAGCTAATTTCAAAAGTAATGCCTAGCTACTTCAAGTCTATGCAGCAGATGTGTATGATCTGTAGATCAGAAGTCCTTCTGCTGGATTCGAAGAAATGTAGGAAATTTAAACCCTCCAGATTTCTCACTTGGGGGAGTCAGTTTAAAATTGCGATAGCATAATTTTACCTACGTCACTTTCAACTCTGAAAAAACTTCAGTGATTTGTATAGTGGTAATAGTTATGTATAGCATTGTGTTTTACGTTATTTTAAAATCATGCATAGCTTACAAATAAATAATAATTTTTTATAAAAACTTTTATTTTTGATAATAGTAATTATTTTTGAAAAAATTACATTTTTTGGCAACAAAGAATTAAGTAAATAAATTTTAATAAAGAAGTTGTCCCACCCTAGCTGTAAAAATATTCTTGAAATTGCTTTTCTTTATCGGCAATTAAATTGTTGGACACTTTAGGAAGACAAAATTCATACAAGACACCTTTTTCCAGTTCATTTAACGATCTTGGAAGAAAACTGGTATCAACCAAACTATCTTCCAAAATAGTCCCAAAAATGCTCGATAGGATTAAGATCAGGTGATCAAGCCAAGCTAGTCTCGTCGTTAAACAACTTGATCCTCAAGATGTTTGTCGAGTAACCTAGCTCTGCGAGGTCGCACATTATTATTCATTTGGATGAAATAATTATCTATAACACCAGCACATGATATTACATGTGAAACAAGAATCTCATCCCAATACCTCTCAGCTCCATGAAATCTATAAAGTTTAGTATGATCATCCAGAAAGATACCAGCCCAAATCATAACTTCACTTCCTTTATAATTTTTTGTGTCAACAATGTAAAAATTGGTGGGTTCCAACACCTTAGAACACGTACGACACTCAAATGTGGAACTGTTATCCTTAAAAGTTCTCCCATCAACATTTGTCGGTGGCTGTTTTGTGATATACATGAGACCTACCGATGTTCCATCCTCACCTTTCCAACTAGTGGAGGACTACATATGCCTAGGTACGGAGGAGTGGAAAAAGGAAAAAGTAGTCACCTTTCCAACTAGTGAGGAGTGGAAAAAGTATCTTAGAATACAACATGAATCTCTGCCCTAAATAAATCTGGAATCGTCCGTGAAGACCTACAATGCTGCCTTGTTCAGCGCAATCGGACATTTCTCTGCGGTTAACTAAGACGTTCTGGTCTTGTGACATACACGCTTTGATTATGAAGATGTCTTCGTACAGTAGTTACAAATATTCTTGACCCCTTCCTACAAAATTGCCTGTAACAAGTGAGGCTAAGTTTTTTTCATTTGAACAGAAAGTGATCTTTAGAAGGTGCTGTACTTAGCGGCTAACTTATAATAGAATTAATAGCGGCTGATTAAGGATAGATTGAATTGATTTCGAAGTCTTTGTAGCATGCTATAAAAAACAGTAAGCCAAGTAAAAGCATCAGCTTATGGTGAGGCATTTGAAATGTCGTATAAATCGTGTAGTAAATATATATCGATGTTCCAAAAGGTATGAGGTCTAAATTTCCAAACTTGAAAGTATTAATACCGGTCTTATTTATTTATTTTTTTTTCAAAAAGAAAATCTAAAAAACAGTTCCTACAATCGCAAATGGATTCTACAATCAGTTTAAAAATTGAATATTTTTAGTAAAGCTACATCCCAGACATCTGCCCATCGCTGGTCCCGTTTAGACTGACGTAAAGAACACAAAGCTTAGACATCTAATCAATAAAGTCATGTTTCGATTATAGAACAGAGTCGTTTCTGTAACGTAAGAAGCTATTCTGAACGCCAAAACTGATGGACAGCAATAGAAACATGATTGTATCTCACCAGCAGTAAAAGAAACTGTTATATATATATATATATGTATGTATGACAAATAATTTAAATTTATCAAGTAATTAAAACTGAAAACGAATTTTTAAATAATATGTTTTATTTAACAATCAAGTTATTTTTAATACTACATAAACTATGTAAATTAGAATAAATTTATCAATAAATGCACGTTTCCAATCTTTCGAAAGTATTTTATATGACTAGATTTAAAAAATAAATAAATAATACAAATATTTCACAGAGTTAAACACTGAAATAAAAACAAACAAATCTTTCAAATTATAAATGCATTTCACATTTAAAGTATATACATTTTACTTGATATTGAATGTTATTTTTTCACATAAAAATAAATAAAATAATATATTATATAGAAAGTATTTTTTTACATTAAAAAATATGTATTATACTTTTTAAAATTTTATCAAAATTATTATCTGAAATTGAATAAATACAAAGTATTATGATTATTACAAACACACTTTTGTAAATGCAAGTTCATTAAATTTCATTTCACAAGTAAAAATTTTTAATTATATTAAATGACTAAAATAAATATTAATATCTTTTTTTTTTTCTTCCCAAGTACAAAAATATATATATATATCTATATAAATAGAAATTTTTTTATAATTTACAAAATATAAAAATGAGCTAAAAACTGATTTTTTTTTTAAGATCAGAATTCATTTTATACTTTAACTTTTAATTAATTAGAAGTTTCATCATCTACTTAACATTAAAAAAAAAATTATCCCATCATATAAAATATGATTATTCCAACAATAAATAAAGTATTTGAGGATAATCAATCATAATTTTCTAGATAAACAAAAGAACTTAATTTAACATTTATTTAACTGAATTATAAGGCACAATTTTAAAAGGCATTTTTAACATAAAAATTAATCCATGATGAAACAGATTAACAAAAAATATTATATTACAGTTTTTAACAATCTAATTTAAAATGATAAATCCCTCCATAAGAAAGAAATGTTTTAAACAAAATAAATAAATAAAGTTGAAATATAGTTTAAAAAACATCCCTGGCAAAAAGGATTTTTTTTTTTAAAAAAAAATAACATACCAAATTTAGACCTTTCAATATTCTAAAATCAACAGAAATTTAATAAATGCTTATATTAAATATACTTTTCAAAATCAAGGATGTGGATTAAGTTGCATTTTTGCCCATAAAAATCTTAAATATTACATTAGTATCACAGAAATAAATAATACTTTTTCATAATTTTTTTATTTATGAAAATATCACAAAAATTAATAAAATAATTTCACCACCTCTTTTTACTTAAGAGCATTAAATATATTAACAAGATTGAAGATAATTAATTTTACTAAATGATACTTTTGCAACAAATTAATACAAATATTTACTAATTGTATTAAAAAGATTAATTATAACCTATAACTACTTTCTATTGAGAACATTTCAATTGATCCTGGTATATATTTTCTGATCCACATCTTCCTTCCATGGTGATTCACTTAATATTACATTAAATATGAAATTACACCCTTAAATTATTTTTAAAAAGAATTAATTTTATGAATCATAACAGACTATTAATTAATTAGGAATAATTATTGACACTGCCTTTCCTTACAAATCGACCAATAATAATCCATAACTGCCTCCTCTTGAGAAAATGTTTCAATTGAACCAGATCTACTTCTTCTAATTTCTCCCATTGCACTTTGAGGAGTCATATCATTGAACTTCACCAAATAACATGCAGTCATCACTCCAGTTCGGCCTCTGCCCATTCGACAATGAACACCTACAGCCTATAAATCAATTTTTTTAAATCTAAAAATCGAAGAAACAACAAATATGAAATTTTTTTTATAGCACTTTAAGAAATGATAATTAAAAATTATAAATATATGTATTTTTATAATTTCTAAGCATAATTCATTGGTATTATAATAATCATTTCAACAATTTTACAGTGGGTGGCACTATTAACACAGTATTTTTACATAAAATTTTAACAACAAAATAAATTCATATATCTCAAAAAAAATTCAAAACAAACAAAATGTGAATTTATGTATTAAAAAACCCTGAAAATAAACTTCTAAAAGTAAAATAATTAAAAAAAAATTTAATAGCCTATTAAGAAATAACATAAAAGACAACAAGAAATATAATTGTCAATTGAAACATATACAAATGTATTTAAATGCGGACAGCAATTAATAATTTGTTTTCAATCATTTCATTTATCACTATTAATATTGCTTTAGGGAGTATTAAATCTGAACATTGGATTGCAATATTTAAAAAAAAAAAACTGCAGTGAGCAACCATAAGTCAATAACACAGGGTATTGACTAATGCAAAAAGTCATAAAAATCTGGCAAAACAACTAAATTCTTTTGACGATTTCAAAAAGAAATTATTCTCATACAGCACAAATTTACAAAATTTTGTATTTACATATTTATTATTTTTTTTTTTACATATTAATTTTCTTTAAAAAGAATATTTTTATTTGAGTTGTTCCATATAATAAACTTGTATTTATATAAATTAAAAAATTACTACGTTATAAACTTTCAAGTAAGTAATTTGCGATACTAACTTTTCTTCTGCCAACGCTTCTTCACAAATACTAATAAATCTCTTAATTTGATCATTTCTCGGCGGATGAAATTCACGAACTTTTATTTCACGCCAACGTATATCTGGAAACGTATGCACAGGAGGTGTACATTCTGGGGATAATGTTACTAAATATTTAATATTATTTTCTATCAAAAAGCGCATATTTTCTGGAGACGATGGAAATCCAAAAGCAGCTAATTTTCCTGCAACAACCCAAGAAAAGTTCATAGGTTTTCTAGATCCCATTGTAAATGAAAAATATAATTTTTACAAATGAAAATCAATTAAATATACTTTTCCATTGTGGAAATCCTTTAAGCATGATAACTAGCAGACTGCAAGCATTTTGATTTCATCAACATCGTGCTTTTTCGTCTGCTCTGCCGAAACAAAAACAAATATCACATTGCCAGAAACATAAAGTAAATATTATTTATTTTATTACTTTAAATCTGATAAAATAATATATCGAATATTTTATTTGCCATTATCAATGTAATAAATAAATGAACAATTCATACAATTTATTTTAATTTTGTCATTCATTCATATATATATATATATATTCAAAACACCATACTAACAATTATTAAAGCAAACGGCAACAGTTGGGAATTTGAACTCTTAAATGAAAATTAAAACAAAACAAACATAACAGTACCCAGTCTTCAATATGGATGGAGTGAAGTACGTATAATCACCTTGTCCTCATGATTCAATCATTATTTACATTTTATACTTAAATATTATACTTATTTTTTTTTGTATTTCAGTCGTGAGGAAGAAAATAATAATGAATCGAATGATGGTTCATGGTGGGGTTCTTGGCCAAGTTGGCTGCAAAGTGCGAAAGAAAAGGTTTGACACTTTATATTTTGTTTACATTATAACCAGATTGTTTCAGGTTGTTGATAACATTACTTGCATTAGTATAAATGTTATTTTATTACGTATATTCTCTCGTTTAATTTCGTCAGTACTTTTTATGTGCAAATTTCTAAAGAATTAATCTGTTTTAATGTACATGTATAATTTAAGGATTATTCACTTAAAATTGTAACATGAAGGAATGTAATATATTCGTGATAGACACAGATTTTTATGATCAATAATTTAATGATCATTATAAGTGCTTATAAACAGTACTTTTAAAATATTTTTAATACATTTTTATTTATTAATCATGTGAGAAATATGAAAATATTTATTTATTTTATTTTTAAATTGTATGCACTTATAATTGAAGCATAGTGCAAATTATTTCAATTTTAATAATATTGTTGATATTTTAGTCTAGTAATGCATTGGAATTTATGAAGAGAGATCTCTCAGAATTTAGTCATGTTGTCCAGACAGATGCTGTTGCTGCAGTTTCTTCAACAGCAGCAATGTTAAAGGAGAAACTGACAGTAAGTAATATAATATTAATATATATTTAATGCATAAGAAATTTTTGCTTTTAGTGTTTAAAATCCTATCTCAATTTATTTCAAATTTCTTCCTAATACATAAACTAGAAACTTAATACATAATTTAACCTTTTTACTGCAATGTGTTTATGTGAATTGAATTTTTATTAACTATTGTTGTGATATTAGAAATTATATTTGCTGTTCTTTTAAAAAATTAAGTAATAGAAGTTTTTGCTATGTAGATTAAAGTATCATATAGCTTTTTATGAAATGTAATCAGTAATATTAAGCATTGATCCCTTAAAAATTTATATTTATGACTATTTAAACCCTTTTATATCTACGCTACATTTTCACAAACTTTAAATGTTTTATTTATCATGATTTTAAACATTTTTTTTTCTTTAATATTTAAACTGCTTTATATTTTTAATTAATTTCAGTTGCATGACATTATCTTTTTTTCTTTCATATTTTCATTAATATATTATTAAATATTTTTTTATCTCTAAAAAGAAAAAAAAAAAAACACCTTACCTTATCTTTGATAGATAAAATTTAAATTATGCTTTTATTGAATTAAAACAAAATAATAATATTAGAAGTTTTTATTACATATGCATATAGTACAAAACACAAGATTAAATTTTTTTGTAAGTATTTTAGGCCTTTTTTTTTACATACACATAACCAACGATAATGGCATTTTTTTCAAGAATTTACTTTTACAAAAAACAAAATAATAATACAGATAAAGTAATTTTTAATAAGAGATGGCATGGAGTATAAAAATTGTTCTTAAATATGAAAAACTAACATGAATTAAGATTTTTAGAAATTATGTATTGATCAAATATTAAACATATTAGTAGTTTAAACTTGATTTATAAGCCTTATTTCTATAATTATTTTGTTATATAATTATAATTTTTAACATAATAACTTTTTAAAAGAAATGAGAATTCATTTATAAAATTTGTTTTCCTTAAAAGTCGAATTGTTGAGCATTGTAATTTCATTGAATTTTTTTGGTTTTTTTTTTTTTGTCAGTTCTTGTTTTAAAATTTTTATAGCAAATGATGATTTAAGTTATAATTTAGTTTAAATTTAGACAACACTAAAGCATATACTTTTAAAAAATCTTAATTTGCTGTTTTGTAAAAGTTGAATATATAAAATATGAAGATACTTGGCACTTTGCCCTGGCTTTTAAAATTGCAACATATTTAATTGTTAGTGACCATTTACAGAAATCATTATTTCACAATGAGTTGTTTCATCATTATTGGGTGTTGTCATAATAGGGAATTGCTGTTGCTTCCTCTTTTATTTTCAAATATTTATATTTTAAACATTTATTTGTTTTTGTTTTTATTTCTACTTACAGCATATAATTTTATGAGATTAATAATTTTATTTTATTATAAATATTTTCTTCCTTGAGTGTCTTAAAATGGTTAATTCTACTTGAAATTTTTTTACATAAATAATTATTTCTAAATATCAAATTTGAAAAATTCATCATTCAATATAATGAATTTATCATTTCACAAAATTCCAGGTTGATAATGCTGAAGCTGTAGCTGATAAAGCTAGACAGTCAATTACCTCAGTGATAGGAACTATTGCTGATGTGTTTGCTCCTCAAAAGGAATTAGAAGATGCTGAGCTTATGATCATAAAAAATTCAGAACCTGTTGCTATGGATTGGTGGCAGGTAACATTATTTTTTGATTTATTAAAGTTTCATTAACACTGCACAGTTATAAAATATTGTAAAACATAGACTTTATATTCCCCTATCCAGTATACATTTTAATTGTTCAGTTATATCGATGTTTGATTCTTTTATCAGATTACTTCAGCTTAAAGTTGGCAACATATTTTGAAATTACATGTATCAATAAGTTAATTAAATGTTTATTTACCATAAGTCTTAGAAATTAAATTTTTTTCTTTATTTAAATTTTGATCCTAATCTTTTAGGCAATAAAATAAAATAAATTACAACCAAATGCTAATAATATATTCATATAAAGTAATAATTTAAAGTGATGCCTAATAATTTTGTCTATTAATTGTGTAGAAAATGCTCAGAAAATTTTAATTATTTTTCAAAAATTTTAATAATTAAAATCCAAATTATTGAGTAACATTTCTGAATAATGAAAGTTTCTAATAATACCTACTTAGCTGGTTGTATATAGATAGCTATACAAAAAATGTGATAATTTTTTATGACAATCCATTAGGGCTTGTCAAATTAAATTTTCTTTTTATATCCAATCTTGGCAAATTGCAAGTGAATGTTACAAATAAATCTGGCTGATCATGTACATAAGTCATAGCATTTTGTGTGTACTCTCACACGTGTTGTGGATTTCCCATGTAAGTTGATGTTAAAATCATTGTTTTCCTACGTCATTAATGAATGTTGTATGAAATTTCTTTTAGTTCTGTCTTTATGAATATCAATTGTTATGCCTTTATTTTTGTGTACATATCAATTGAAAACTGCTGAAATAAATGATGGGAATTTTTAACATGATAGCATCCCTCATTGTCTCTGCTTATAATTTGAAACACATTAAATTCCTACAAAGTTACTCTTCTATTTGTTTAAACCTGTATTAAGGTTGCAAAAAAAAAAAAAAAAAAAAAAAATGCTTCAAAAACTATACTAAATATAAGCTTGGTTTGTCCTTGCATACCGTTTTATCTCCAAACCCAACCTCTACAGTTCCAAACTGAAACAGTCTTCATGAATGGGAGACAGAGGGCTGCTATACCATATTACCCCATATGGCTGTGAGTATGCAGGGGAAGACCACGCTCACATTTATTATATACATTGATTTGATCATATAGACCAGGTGTGGCTGACCCGCTGGCCGCATGCAGCCTGTCTTGAATATTTTTCCAGCCCGTGAGATTTATCACACTTTTACAAAATATATTTATTTCCTAATGGCCAAAGTAGCGAAAAACAATGTATTAAAAAATATATTATGGTTGCATCCATATATTCAAAAATTAACTTTGATTTTAAAATAATATTTTTGCGAATATATGACATTTATGATATTGCATGTTTTATGTATGAGTTTGCAGATTAATTAAATTATATTCTTTGAAATCAGGATCTTGGAATATCTAATATAATAGGTTTTATGTTGCATTTTAAGTGATTTAAGTTTTCAAAAACTATTGAATGCTTTCTATAAATGATCTAACTTCAAATGCTACAAGATTTAGTAAAAGTGAAAATTTCTAATATCATTAAAGTAATTAATACATATGTCTTTAAGTGAAATATTTTTATTTAAAACACTTTAAAGTCTATATCAGGGATGGACAACCCAAATGATCTTGCGGGCCACTTTGGAAATGCATCGTAACTCCGCAAGCAGCATATAAAATTATATATCCCCATATTAGACTTAAACCTAATATAGACATTTTTTTGGCGTGAAAGATTGACACATAATCAGTTATTATTATTGTGTTTACGATTATTCTTACATATAAACATAGATAATAAAATAATAATGATACTAAGCGCATATTGTAAAGAAATATATAACACTAAAAATGAAATATAAAAAATATATAAATATAAATGAAATAAAAAAAATGAAACCATTAAAAAATATTTGTTACTAGTGCGATATTTGTTTCTTCACTCATCATCAGTTCGCAGAATAACATTTAATTATTCTGCGAACTCTTAAATAAAACAGGCAAAATGTTTTTGGAAATTCTATTCTATATATATATATATATATATATATAATTTGAAATTGCTGAAACATTTCATATTTAAAATGTAATTTATTTTAGATGAAAAAAAATATAAATATTGTCTTTTAAATGAATTTAAATTAATATCTTATGTTGAATAATTGAAATTTATTTATCTTACCTTTTTATTATTTTAATAAATTTTAAATAATAAATGTGAATTTTAAAATTTAATTTACATAACTTAATTATTCAAATTAATGAGGTACAAATGTATCCGTTTCTTTTTAATTATTTTTGGTAGTATACATTTAAAAAACTAATAAGGACTGAAATTAATCAAATTTTGTTTTCTTTGGTTGCAGAAAGCTATGCATCATTTGAATGTAAGAATTTTCTAACTGATTTTATGTTAATTTTTATACTATTTTATTCTCTAATCAATTAACTGAAATTTATTTTTACTTATAAAAAATGATCTGCTTAATTTATAAATGCTTAATATTAGAGCTACTCTACTTTAATATTAAATTTCAGGGGTATGAAACAAATAAATTTAAATTTTTTTTATATAAGATGTAAATAAAAATACTACAGGTTGACTAGAATAAATTTGCTGCTTTTCCTGGGAAATTAACATTTTATTTTACATTTTAAAAGGTATTTTTAAATTACTTTTATTTAGATAGTAGTTCCTCTTAAAGTGCAACCGTTTAGAAATTACATTTAATTTTCAATGCAATTAACCATCTTATTTTTTTAATACTGTGGTATGATGCTTACTTATGGCAAATTGTGTCTGACGAATTTGCTAATGTATTGTATTGGTGGGGAATTATAGATATTTATTTAATGAAGCATAAATATGGTTGTGTTACTTATTCTTGTGTTAGTTTCTTGATTAGAATATAAAATGCAGCTTGTAATTCAAAATTATAAGGCTAAATTTCTATACAGGTGTAAGTATTTTTTATCAAATAACCGTTTGGTATCAAATAACATCTAAATTTTGTAATTAATTTGTATAATTCAAACAAACATGTCAGTTATGATTTCATGCAAATTTACCTAACAGTTATAATGATTTAAACATTGTTAAATTTTGAAAAAAAATTCTTGATTTTAAATTTATTAGATATTTTTAGTGTTATTTTGTGAGCAATAAACAATATTAAATTTGGCTGGTTTATATGTGTGAATAAACAAAAAAAAGAAAATATTTTGTAAATACTTAGCTGACAGGGTTAATTTCTTAAAAACGTTCTGAATATATATATATATTTTTTAATATTTGCTTCTTTTTTTTTACTATTAAGTAAATATGTAATTTCAAATTACTGTTTTCATTATTATGTATTCTTTACTTATATTTTGAGTTATAAATAATATTTATTTTCGAGTAAATATTGTTAATTGATTTTATTGTTGTTCTATGGATAAAAATTGCTATTTTAAGTTTGAAACATGAAATTTATGTTGATTTATTAATTCTTAATATGAAATTAACTTTTGTTTTATATTTTCAGTCACAACTATATTTGATTCGAAAAGATCCAAAAACATTTTGTCATGAACCCGAAGGACCTCCAGAAATGTATGAAAATTGGTTAGAATCTTTTGATCCTGATGAACACCAAGAAGAAATGACTGAAATAATGATAACTTGTTCAGAAATACGAACAATATATGACAAGCTTGTAAGAATTTTTTTCATTTAAACCTTTCTTTTATTTATCATTTTGTTTAATACCATTGAAAATTCATTTTCTTCCACCTAAAATAATCATTACTTTTCAAATATAAAATACTTTGTTCTGTTCTGTTGTTAGACTTTCTGCTGATAATTCTAACATATATTTTGTAAAATTGATGTTGTTGTAAAATAAACAAATATGTCCAAACATAAAACATTTTTTTAAATATACAGAAATTTTTTTACAGAAAAAAAAAAAAGTAGACGTTAGGTAGACAAAGTTGTCCAAACATAAAACATTTTTTAAAAAATACAGAAATTTTTTTACAGGAAAAAAAAAAAAGATTTTAGGTAGTTTAATTTTTAGTGGTCATGTTATTTTTACTACATCTATATAATATTTGAACATGTGCAAGTACTGTATTTCAAATATTGTTTTAAAAAAAAAAATCATATTTACTGTAAAATACATTGGTTTCTAAAAGTTAAGCAACAAATTGAAAAATCTCAATAAGTCGTTTATTTAAAATTGTTAGAAGTCAGCTAAAAGTTATTTGAAATTTGGATATATTACAAATAAACTGAAGCTACATCGAGAGCAAATGAGGTGAAATGCCATCGCTTTACATATATACAATATAGTTTAAAATTATTTTGGAGGGAACCACTACTTAATTAATTGCAATATTTTAAGCAATTCAAGATGTCAAAATGAGTTTGAGGCGACATTTTCCAGTAAAATTACTTTCTAGAGTCATAAGTCATCTAGAAGCAGATCAACAACAGTCTAACATTATAAAATGGTTAACTATAGACTTCTATGGTGAGCTGGTTGTGTTGAACCAGTTTTTAAATATTTTCTGCAGCTTCTCAGAAACCTAGTAAAGGGAGGCCGAGACTTGCCATTTCTTTACATGACTGGTATTTGCAACTTAGTGCACATTACAACTGACTGCAACTCCAGCTACAGGTAGGATAGTAACAGCCATAATACTGTGCAGAAGGCTATGCAAGTTCGTATGCTAGGCGACCAATATTGTGTATCTCACCACAGGAGAGAACATTTACATGGACTGAAAATTGGTGGAAGTCTGTTCTGTTCACTAATGAGTCCCCTTTGATTTACAGATTGATTCGCCATATTTTTATAAATGGAGAAAAGCTAACACTTGATACCTTCCATTCTAAATATATGGGAAAGTGGCAAATATGCAGAAAATAGTGTATTCTTGTATTATAGAGTGGAATATCTTTAGGTGGGTGTACAGACCTATATGTATTGCCACATAGAACTTTCAAAGATACATACAGCATACTGGATTCTATTGTTCATCTATATTCTGCTGCAATTGGTGATACCTGTATTTTGCATCAAGCCCACACTCACACTGCTCACCTGGTTCATCAATTTCTTGAAGAAACTTTAGTCCAAATTGAATGCTATCCCTAACTTAATCCCATTGAGCGTGTGTGTTCCTGGCCTCCAACTCCTTCCTCAACCCATACATGGGCTTAGAACTGCTTTATGTGATCCATATGAAAGCCAGTATTGTCATTTGGGGTGATCATACTCACTATTGACAATTTTTTTTGCATCTAATTGTCATTTTATGTTTCTTTTGATATCACAAAATGTAAATACTATGTGTTTTTAAATTGTATGTGGTATAATGTGATAAATACAAGCTTAGTTTATTTATATATTGCATACTTTTTGATTTATCAATTTTCTGTTTGTTGCATAATTTTTGAAAACCAGTGTAGTTTTATAATTTTGTATTATAATATAAATTATTGTTTTTAAAAATATATGCCCCCCATCTATGCATAATTATAAAGCAATTGTGTTAAAAGAAAATTAAATAATGGATTTTTTTAATTTTAGAAGGGTTCTGGTTATGTTTAATTTCATATATATAACTTATTGATTGCAAAATTTCTCATTTGTATTTGAGTTTCTTTCGAACTAATTATATATGTAAACATTATTTCTAGCATAACGCTAATTCATCTGTAAAAAAAAATCAATTAATTGCATTTCAGGTTCCTACAGCTGTCTCTCATTTAGAATTTTGGCAAAGATATTTTTATAGAGTTCATCTGCTTCGAAAAGCAGAAGCTAAAAGAGCTGATTTGATGAGACGTGCTGAACAGATTTCTATTGAAGATGTTGAATGGGATGAAGGTTTGTATGAATTATAAAATAGCATAGTTGTAGACTTTTCCTTTTAAGCTGTATCTTTCACATACTTAAGTAGATAGTAATTTATTGTCTTGTCATTGAATAAGAGATTTCTGTTACTCACTGAGAATGTACCATGATCCAATTAGCAAAACTTAATTTTGAAATGGGTAAATGCATAATATTATCAGTAATTTTTGTTTTAATGAATAGTATTATTTTTTTTTTTTTAAATGTGTATGTTTTTCATATAATCAAGAAAAGTTAATTTTGTTTTGAAGTGCATAAATTTATGGGAAAAGTTAAGTTACACCTTGTTGCATTTTTTTAACCAAGTTGGAGACAAAGCAGAAATAACATAAAACCTTTTTATTTGCACTTATTTTTCTTATTAATATGACTCACTCGTTTTTTAAGATTCTTTAATTAAAAATTTTAAATGCAGATAATAATGAGATTCTCGATAGAGTATACATAAATATTTTTAAAAAGTTATGTATAATCTATTGAATTTTTTTTGGCTATATTAATTATGATGTAGGAAGTTAAAGTTGCTAAGCTGTAAGTATATGAAACTGCCATATATTAATGGTTCTTTAATATAAAATTTTGAATTTTATTATTTCATTTATTTACTCTTCTTATTATATATTAATGAGGCATAAAATCTTTTGAATTTTCTTTCTGAATTTTTTTGGAAATCTTCTGCATTTTCAGATATAAGTGTTGACAACTGAACTATAAAAAGTGTTTAAAATAAAAAAAAATTTAAAAGAAAATTAATTAATTTGTATTTAATACATGGCATAGTCATTTATATATGTGCCAAGTATTTTATACACGAAACATGTCAAAAATTTGTATTTAACTCGGGATATATGGTATATGAGACATTCTCAAGTTAAAGACCAATGTTATAAAAATATCATCTTTTAGAAATATTCTTAAATACTTGTATGACTCCTTTATATATAATAATAGTTATATTAAAAGGAGCCATACAAGCCATTAATTTTAATTAGTAGGTATTATATGGGTGCATGTGTGTAACATATCATCACCTGTTATCCTATTCTAACTAAAATTGTAACATAAATGTATCAAATGCAAAATTTATTAATTGATTCCTTTTTTATAATCTATGTTTCATAGCTATAAAGAATATGTAAACTTTACATTTTGTGAAATAAATTAAAGTCTTAATATCTTTCATTTTCTCAATGTTTGTAGCTGAAATAAATATTTAACTAATTTCCCTTTTAACTTTTTTTATATAATTGTACTCATATACATACCTATATTACATGCCTTCTTTCTGTATTGTTAAGTATCATATAAGATATGTTTTCATATATATTTTTTAAAATCTGAAAAACTTTTGTTTCTGTATTCTTTGTAATGTATTTTAAAAATATTTATTAAATTTCTGCTTGTGTTCTCTTTTTTGAATATTTGAGTAGTTCTTGTAATGCATTTCATTATTAGAATAATTAAGAGAAAAAAATTAGCATTTACATTAAAAATATCTAAGTAAGGGTGTGCTTTTTACTGTTAATTTTTAATTTTGCTGTATTCTATTCTTCTTTGTGCTAATTTATTTTTGCAGTGTATATATATAGAGATTTTTGTGAGCAAAATAACCTCCTCAATGATGCCTAATTTGAAATTTGCATTTTAGAAATATTTTTTTACTGATTACTTTTTACTTTTTTTTTCATTTAGAAATTATATTATTTTGTTATTATTAATTTATTTATGCAATTAATATTTTATTTTTACAGATAAGGAACATGATATTGGATATCCTAAATCAATTCATACTGGACAAAACTTACTAGTAGATAATTCAACACCTGCTAAAAATGTCATTGCTACTGAAACAAATATTACCAGTTGTGATCTAAATCAAAATCAGTCTACATGCAATAATGAGCTCATATTAGAAACATATAATGTTGTTGAAAAAACTGTTGATAGTGAAACTGATATAAAAAGTGTTAAAAATAATAATCCTGCTGGTGAACCTGAAGAAACTGTAAACATTGAAACTAAGATGGATAATATTTCTGCTTCAAATGTGAATAATTCTGTTGATATTTCAAGTGATCCACCATCAGCAGATAGCTTAGATGGAAATCAATCATCATCTTCAATTGAATCGCTTGGAAAAGGTTGATTTTTAAAAGTATTTCATAAGCTATGAATACTTTTATATTTTGGTGTTAGAAACATCTTTTTCCTTCTTGGGGAAAAACCTTTGTTTGTATGCTATCTTTCTTGCTTTCTTGCACTGTTTTTATAAATTTGGCTGGGTTATCTATAGTTATATAATAGCATAGATTTGCTTGTTTTCCTTTATCTATCACATTTTCCTTTTTTACTTCCTTTGTGTTCTTAATTTTTTTTTATTTATGTTCTGTAAAATAATTAAATTGCAATACATTGGTTTTCCATAACCTATTATGCTATGCATGTTTTGTGATTCTTTTTTTCCTTTTGTTGTTATGCATGAAAATGTTGAAAATGAACTCTTTTTACTGTGTTTTTTTATTGTTTGTTATTAAATATAACTTGTTTTTGTAATTTTTATTGAGGACCATGTGAAATTAAAGTTTTGGAATTTATAATTCTACTGTTTCATAATTTTTTTCTTAAAATTTATTTTGAAAAATCATGGTATGATTTTTAACTGCACTGAATATAATATTATTTGTTATTAAAAAAGGTGAGTATCGACATTTTTTTATCTGCTTCTTTTCTTTAAGTTCATTTTTTTTAGATTAAAATTAACTGAAATATTCATTGTAGTATTCTTACTTAATTCCTTTAACTTTTCTTTATCAAATTATTTGATATTTATTCTTATTTCATTAATTCATCTACGATATAGAGTCTAGCACAGGAGATGAATGGGAAAAAGACTTTGATTTAGAAATTAATGAGAATGATCTGAAAAATTTAAATATTTCCTCTAACCAAGATACTCTCAAAGAGGTATGTTATTCATGTATTATATATTAAAATAATACTCTGGAAAAATACCTAGAAATTACCTCTATGTGTCATTTTTTTTTTCAAAGGTGAACTTTCAAAACTTAATTTGAGACTTCCAAGAAAACCCCCTTCTAACAACCAGTGTTTGAAAACCAACAGAATTCTTATAATCTTAAACATCATGAAGGTTTAAATCTACCTTTATGATGTTTAAGATTATTCCAGACAGGGCGTTTCAACTCATGGCTTGATGTGATATCATAAATTTATTTCTGATTTTATAAACCTATTTTATATTTATATTATTTATTTAAAATTCTAATTGCGTTAAGACATAAAAAAGAATATTTTGTTTAAATACTAGATATTTTATAATTAAAGCTTTTGATCTATTTGGTAATTAATTTGATGTGGGTTTTTTTTTTTTTTAATAAATGTTCATTTTGATTTCAAGGTATTGAATTCTAGTATTCTTAATATTGAATTCAAAAATTTATTTATGTTATGATGTTTTTTATGTAAGTATTGAATATGTATTTTATATTTTTTAGGAAGAGGATGATTGGGAGAAATGGCAGTAATATGTATTATATTCCAAATACTTATGATGTAAAACTATATACATATATCATATATTATTCTTAGAATATATGAAGGAAAATAAACTTTATGTAATTTTTATTTTAAATTAATGATGTCTGCTTCTATATTTTATTTATTTTCATTTTTTATAAGTGTTTTAAATGAAAAAACTGCTTTATTATTATTTTTCAACTAATCTTTGTGTCCATCAAAGATTATTTGAAAAGCTAAAAATGTTAAGAAAACTGAAGGTTAAACATAGACAATGAATCGATATTTTGTAAAATAACGATATTTGCAAAAATATCTTCATGTATGATGATATAATATTTGATAGACTATAGTTAACTATAATACAAATCATCCATCAAAAAATTAAAAGTGAAATTAATTATTTTATCTAAATGCTATATGTAAACAAGCATACATAAACACAAGGAAAAAAAACTTATGTCTAGTAATTTATTAGTCACTAGTCAATACTAAGCAGTCATCAAATCAGCATAATGCAAAAATAAAATCTAATGAAATCTTTTTTTTTTTTTTTCCCCATGTTTTTATTTAACACAAATCTGCTTAACCTGCTAACCAGTACTCCTGTAGTACGACCTAACATTTAAATATAAATTTGGTCCAGTATTTAAATCACTTCTTTAAATTTCTTTGAAGCAGTGAGATTTTTATGTGCTTTTTTTTTAATTTTAATTACACAAAAATATAATCTGTTTTTATTTTACTTGAATAACAATCTATCTTATTTCTTCAAACTTCTTAATGGAAGGAGGGAGGGAGGGAGGAAGCATCTTGAAGCTAAGCATTTTTTGCTTATTTGTCATAGTAGACATTTGTAGTACATGGCAGATATGACAGATGTATGCATGATAATGTACCATGGTGTCATATAGATTTTACATTTCACTAAATCTTGTTTAACTGATGTACTTAAATAAATATATTTTGTGTACCTTTTTCTTTAAAGAAAGAAGGTTCCTGGTTAAGTATACCTTTTCTATTATGCAAGTTTGCTTTATAACTACTAACACATATTCAGATATATATATATATATATATATATATATATATATATATATAATATCTGAATATATACATACAAACATACACATAATACAGTAATATTATATATAACATACATATAATATTATACAAATATTATAATAATTTTCATTAGATATGATTTCAAAATAATAAATACTTTTGTTTTTATTTTTGAATTAGTTTATATTTTATAAAAGAAGTATATTAAAATTTATAATAAATTAAATACATTTAGAAACTTAATATTAAATGTTGGGAATAAATTAATTAATTCCTGAATTAAAAAATACCTTTTTAATTATGCTCAGATAGTTGGACTGTTTACTCCTGTTCTTTGTATTCATTACACTTTAGGGACTGCTTTCATATTGTAAAACACAAAGTCCTTGATCATCTTTTTACTATAAAATTTTTTTCATTATATATATGTATGTTATAATGTACTTTAAAGAATTAAAACTAAATATATTTATTAAATTCAATTATCAATACATTATAATATATGATGCTTCATACAAAGGCGAAGGTTATGTTTTTAAAGAATGCCTAGAGAAAAATATGTCTGTACCTCTATTTACAGAATTAAAATTAAAATTTATTCCTAGAAGGCTATTGCATAAAGGAAATAATTAAGAGTGAATAACTTTTCCCCAGTCTTAATTTAGATAATATATTAAAATGCTAAATTTTAAAAAAATGCATGGGAAGTTAGCTCTACTACAATTTAATCTAATAACTATAATACTTAAATATGCTCAAATGCTACTGAAAATCAATGTTAGGCTCAGTATTGATTTATTCATTGCACCAAGCATGCATTGCATTCTACAATTATCCTATAATTTATTATTATTATATAATTTTTATTCAAAAATGAAATTCATTTTTATAATATTATTTTAGTAATTACAAATCAAAATTTTGGCATGAAAACAAATTTGTCTTTGATTTTTTTTTTTTTTTTTTCACATCAAAATTTGTGAATATGAATTTTATCAAAAAAAGTTTTAAAATATTTATTAACCCTTTGCACTCGGAAGCTTTTTTTTTTTCATTCGTATTACCAGCAACTCGAAGCGATTTTAGTGAAAAGATTATTATCATAATTTTTACGATTTGTTTTTGTTCTTATGTTAAAAAACTGAAGATTATTTGCATTGTCTCCGTAGCAGAGTTCTCGAGCTTGAAGACAAATTTTAAATGGCTCCGCTCGGAGCCCTCGAGTGCAAATGGTTAATATTTTGAATTCTTATTTAATTATTAATAAACTCATAATTTTGTGCCTTTTGGCCTTTATTTTATTTATATTTGAATTTACGTTTTTTTTTTAATTAAATAAAACATTGATTTGAAAGATAATAATAATTAATAAGATTTTAGAAATAAAAAGTTGTACTTTAAATATTGCTTATGTTTTTAATTTAAATTATTAAAATTTTCAAAAAAGGCATTTTTATCTATATAAAAAAATTTATTTATATTTTTAAATTTTGCAGTTTTTTCTGCATTTACATATTTTGAAAATATATTATCATATATATATATAATAATAATAATTATCATAATTTGTCATATCAAAAGCTTGCGTTATTATGAAGTTTATGGAAATGAATGGGAGAATCTAAAGTGATGGATAGTGATTATAATTCTGATTGGTTGCTTTCATAAACAATAAATATTCAATTGACCTTTTGCCATTAAGATGTAAGCCATGGAGTGTCTTCGCAGAATAAATTCATAAAATTAAATTAAAAACACCTGTTACCTTAGCATATATATACTGGATGAAAACACTTTGTGAACAATGTTCGACTATCAAAGTATGAAAACTCGACTTCACCAATCTGATTGATTATTGAGATAATGAAATTAGTTTGCTAACTTGAATTTTGAAACTAACTTTAAATTATGTGACAACATCCCTAGGGGTATGCTATTCCCGATTCATCTGATTAATTAGCATCTTAGGCATGTTTGACATATTCCGATAATAATTTGCATGCATAAAAAATAACGATAAGGGAGCAAGACGAGTAAAAGCCTGTGGACAGAGCAGAGAAACTATGAGTAAAGGAAAGGCCTGGCATTTATTATTACAATTTATTAAATCTGTATTTGATAAATTAAGGTTATTAAATTGATAAATTAAGGAAAAAAGGTATATCAGGATACGAACATATTCATTTGTATGAAAAATATATCACAGTTATTGAAACAGCGGTAACAGTAATTGAAACAACAGTATATTCACAGTAACAGAAACAGTTATGCATGGATTGGGTACTTACAAAATAAAAGTAGGAATTCCTGTGACACCCATGTTCTACTGGGACATTTTTAAATTCACTTAATATGGAATTTCCCTGTTTTTCGAATAAATAACAAAATTAAAAGTGGGAATTCTCATTGGAAGGTCAGAGACTTTCAGAAAGCAGGAAAGTCCCATTTAACGCGTCACTATTATCTTATTTTTTGTTTCAAAGGATCCGCGATCAGCCGTAAAGTTAATTAGTTGATTGTTGAAATTCGATAATGGCATTTCTAGTAATAGAAAATATCTTAGTGGGAATGAAAAAGAAGATACCTACGGACGCGGAGTAACAATACCTTCACAACGTTCTATGTTCCTGTTAGACCAGGACCTACGGTTTAAAGTGGATTCCTACAAACATCTATGGCACCGCCGGGATTTGAACCCGAAACCTATAGTACCGAGCGCTAGCCACTCGGCCGTTCAGGCCCCATATTTGATTAATTAAATTGTGGAATAAATTCTTACTCACATTTTCTCTTTTTGGATTCTTAAAAAAAAAAATTCTTAAAAATTTTTCTAATTATTAAGAATTTTTTTATTTCACTTAATTTGTTGATTTTACTAGAATACTACTTCGTTTTAAATCTGATGTGAGAGAAAAACATCATTTAAAAAGGTTTTTGTACAAATAATAATCACTTCGGATAACAAATATTTATTTTTATATATAATAATAATTAAAATATATATATATATATATATTCCGCAAAGCTTGTTGTTTCTTATCCCACTTGGTAGGCAGCAAACATGTAGGCCAAGTCTATGAACCTTCGTGTTCTCATGGAAGGAGGGAAGAAGTTAGGCTAGGTAGAAGTTTGATTTGGCTCCGTGTCGCTAAAAAAGGAGGGCAGTGCCTTGCTGAAGGACTTTTAGGGGGGAACTACCCTGTAACTGTATTGTATGGGTTAAAACCCGGAAAATGGATGGGATGTTTCGTAATCAAATCACTGCCAATAAAAACCCAGACGACTATAGCTATAATTCCGGTAATCCTATCTGAAACCAGCATATTGTTTCTATTTAATTATCTTACATATCTATGCTAGCCTTATTTTCGGCGCAATTTGATTTTTTTCTTTCGTCTAAAAGATTAGCTATAAAAAAAATTCTTCAACAGTTATGCTTTTAAGATTATTTTTATAATATAAATAAAAAAAAAAAAATAGTTTCCTGTTACTTATAATTAAAAAAAAAAAAAAAAAAATTGAATCGGGGATAAAATATTTACAAATTCTTTAAGATTTTCCTTTAATAGAGGTTTGTTTGGTCCTTTAATTCATGGAGAAACTAGAAAATGCATTTCTAAGGCATATATATATATATATATATATATATATATATATCAGCATATATATATCAGCATATATAACCCGCAGTTGCATGGCGTCAGAAAATAAATCTTATTAACTCTTTTATTTGGATTCATGTCTGTTCATGGCACCATCTTCGGTTTCTTCAAGCCTATCATTGGCTATTCTTGGTCTATTTGATTCATTCAGATTTTACAATATCCCCACAATTTTTATTGATATACCTGCTGCACTTCATTTAGAGTCAGTTCAGATCTGATTGAACAGTTTTCTTTTCTTAGGCAGCATTGCAAATTTAACGATAAAAACCAGTGGGAAATTCAAAGAACTCTTTCTCCCAACCTCACACTAGCTAGACACCCCTATATCTATCAAATTTTGAAACATCCGGAGATGGGGAGTGGAGAATTTCGGTCAGGGCCGAAAAAGCAATAACGTAAAAAATAAATAAATAAATAAATAATAATAATAATAACTTCTACCATGAAATATTTACTAGTCACGAGAAGTCCCTAGATTAGCGAAAAACCTTATTTTTTCCAAAATGAGTAATGTTTTAAGGAATATTGATCTAGTTTCGAAATTTTTTTTTTTCAGTTGATCTAGGTTTTGTATTAAAAGTATTCCTGTTAACTTTGGAGAAATTTGGATATAAATTGAGGCCGTGCATAGGTAAACACTCACACAAACTTCGAGAAATATATGTTATGCAAAATGAAAAATATTGTAAATTATTTAATAATTAATATTAGTTAAAAATGTAATTAATTACGTAATTTAATTAATAATTAAAATAATAAATAATTTGAATTTGAATATATCAACGATAAATTTTAATTTGACGCAAATCAAATTAACTTAGAATTTATGTTAACCTAAAGATTTATTTTTATTACTGGTTTGTATTTATTCAATTTCTTCTATTAGCTCACAATCTCTCTCTATATATATCTTGTTCAAATTTTCAATCGTTAATAAAGTACTTTTTTATTCATCCACTCAAGTTCAAATACATTTTTTTAAACTTGTAGTGGATGACACTTGATGTTAATACAATTTTTTTCAAATATTAATTCAGTAATTAAATTTAGTTAATTAATTTTAGTTTTTTTTAGATATAAGTTGCACCAATAGATGGCGCCAGATGTAAGAGGAAAATTTCAACTTGAAATGAAACCTTCCTTTTTTTTTTTTTTTCAATTCCTACTATTAGTTCACACTCTCCCTGTATATATTTATATATCTTGTTCAAATATTAATTCATTAATTAAATTTAATTAGTAAAAAAGTAGGAATTGACTTAAATTTTTTTTTTTATCTAACTTGTTTCATTGTAATAATATTATTGCCAGTGCTTTTTGAACTTGTAGTAGATGACAATTGATGTTAATACAGTTTTTTCAAATATTAATTCAGTAATTCAGTAATTAAGTTAATTAATTTTAGTTTTTTTTTTTTAGATTTAAGTTGCCTACATCTACCAATAGATGGCGCCAGATAAACTTAAAAAAATGAATGAAAATTATTTATAAAGGACTTTCTGCAATAGAGTGAAAGAAAAGCAGGAATTGACATTTTTTTTATATTACTTGTTTTTAATTACTAAAATATTTTTGTTGTGGGCATCTTTCTACTTTGTGTCTATGTTTCATACCAAAAAATAAGAGAATTTTTTACTATGTTAATTTTGTTTTGAAAATTTTTATCACTTAAACATTTATGTCTGTGTATATTCAAGTAATACAGGGGGAAATATTAAAATATCAGTTGGTAGAGTCTAAATCTTGAAAAAGACATTAGATAAGACATGTAGATTTATAAAGAAATGAAATAGTAATAAGGAAGTGTTTTGTTTTTTTTCTTCGGGTAGACAAGGATTTTGTTGTAATTTTTTAAAAATACAAATCAATCCTTAACCTTATTTACAGAGAAAGTAAACTCTACAGTTAAACCGATTTAAGGATATTCAAACGTTTTCTATTCTTTTGCTTTCCACATCATTAACGTTTTTTTTTTTTTTTTTTTTGTCAAATCGTTGTTCAAATAACAAAATGGATTTCCTCATTGTTGTTTAAAATGCAGTTTTTTTTTTTTGTTTATATTAAAAATACCATGAATTAAATTTTAAATTATAGATAAATATACTGGATGTTAAGGATAGATTAAAATATATATATATATTTTCCATGTGAAGTGATCAGAATTTCTGGGAAGTTTAAAAATAAAAGTTAAGTTAAAAGTATTTAACTGTTAACCGTTGACCCTCTTCGCTTCGGTAGTTCTTATTTGAACGTTGTCTGCTTGTTGTATTTTGGGTTGTTGCACGCCGACGAAAGTTGTGTGTGTGTTGTCAAGTAAACAAACGTAGTTTACTAGTTGTATCGATTGATTGATAATAAAATTGGGACCATTTTAATTAGAATTTATCTGCATTGAATTTTCAATATGAAATTTGTCACATTTTATGAGCATTAGACAGTTAAAATGTTTCATATAACATGATTTTATAAAAGAAAGATGTGATATTTTTGCATGTTAATATATGGATTTGAAAATTTGTGTTTGCTTTTAACTTTTGATTTTTAAAATAGTTTCAAAATGACTCGAGCTAACAGTTTTGCTCGACATTCAGTTTGCTTCCTCTCATTTATTACATGGGTAAGTGCTTGTATCTTTTGTTCATTGTAAAATCTAGGTATTATTAACGGAAGTACTTTCTTGAATATGTATATATCTTAACATTAGTGTGCTGTTCTTTTTTCATTCATTTTTTAAATAATATCTTAACATTCTGTGGAAAGTATTTATTGAGTTCGTTGCAAAGAACAGCACCAAAAAAGAATAATTATAAATTTGTATGCTTTAAAAGTTAGTTAAACGTAATAATCAATATTTTCCTAAGAGTTTTGTTGTTTATATTTTAATATCAGCATGGAAACATTTAATTAAGAAACAATGTACAGTAAAAATCTTTTATTGCTGATAATAATTTTCATTCAATAATAATTCTAAAAAGAGTATCATAATATCTGTATAGGTTTCTAACATTTTTAAAAAATTGTTGGTACCATTTTAAGGATATTAAAATTTTATTAATAATAATTTGTATTCAGTTCTACAATCAGAGATTGTCATCAATATTGGAAATATTAAATTTCTACAGGAATAATTTTGTTAAAAATTTTTATTTTTTATTTTTATTGAGACTTTACTATATGATTATGATTATTATGATATATGATATGTTGATGATGATTATTATGATATATGATATAATGATGATTATGACTATGATACTATACTATATGATTTATATGATATATCATATTAAGATGCTGTTTCACTTAATATTTTATATTATAATATATAATCAATTAGCATATTATAGAAAATAATGATTTAGACAAATTTATATCAAAGAGTTCTGTGCTATAATAAAATTATTCAGGTTAAAGCTAATGAAACAGATCATTCAGGAAATTGCAATTATAAAAACTATGGAGATTAAATTTAAATATCCAAATAGTTTTATTTATATCTTTTAATCATATTTTAAAATTTAGTTGAACATTCATTGCAGCATTTTATATTTTCAGTCCTGTGTAATTTTATTAAAGTAACTTACTCTCAAAAGATTAGTAAAAAATACACAAGAAAAACTTAGGTAATGGAAACCTTGTAAAAAAAAAAAAAAAAAAAATTCCTAAGCTAATTAGATTAAATTCACATTTAATGTAATTTTCCTACTTTTCAATATGCCTTCACTGTGTTTGAAAGAGCACATAAAAAAACTGAAAATTGCACTGTAATATTAAACATTCAAGTAACAATGATTTTATAAAAACAAACAATTAAAAGCTTTAATAAAAAAAATCTCTGAAGCACATCTTCTGTATGCTTCATTTTCTACAACATATATTGCTTAGTCAAGAAAAACTAAAAACAAAAAGGTTTGCATCTTTTTCTTGAGTGTCAGGATAATGAACTCCCAGGGTGATTTAACTCCTTAGATCTTGAGCCAATTTTTTTTTTTTTTTTTTTTTTGAAATCTTTCCAAGGTGGGTGTTTTTTTTTTTTTTTTTTACAAAGTTGTCTAAATTAAAAGAAAGTTTACATGAAATTGAAAAGAAAAAAATAATTTAAATGAAAAATTGAATATTTCTTAATTTAATTGGACAGTTTTTAATTTAAAAAAATATGTGCCTTGTTAAAAATATATTTCTAAAATCCTATATAGGCAATAAATGAATCAATACAACTCTTCGCTTTAAAAAAAAATTATAGTAGATTCTTTATTAATTGTTGTCCCTTATCATTTAAAACTTTTTTTAACTTTTAGACCAATCAACAAAAGCACTTCTATTAGTTATAATATTAATTATTATACAGCTGAATCACAAATAGAGAAAAGGAACATAGAGCAGATATTTTTCATAAATTTGTCTTTTTATATTATAATTTAGAGGCATTTTCTTAATGTACAAACATTAATTTTTGATTAACCTCTATATTCTTATTTCCACAAGTGTTGAATAACGGGGAGCTATTATTATTTCTTTTAATAATAGGTATTTCTGTAATATTTATAAAAAATTTCAGCACAATATGCTTTTTATTTTCCTTACTGTAATATGGTAAAAAAAGTTGTTTATCTATTGTTCCAATTGAAATATTATTTCGTTGTTCTTCAAACGATTTATACAATTTTGGTATTAATCAAAAGCTAGTATTTGTACTTTTTCTTATTTTTAATATTAGTGTTTATTAATTATTAAATTTTGAGAAATGGAAGGTATAGGATGGATCCAGAAAAATTTCGTTTTAGGCAATCTATGCTTTATGAGTTCCAACTTGATCATTATGCGACGGAAGCTCATAAAAAAATTATTTCGTCTTTGGACCATGCAAAGTTAAAACGCGTGTGGTCCAAGGATGGTTTGAAAAATTCAGGCCAGGTTACAGGAAGCTTCAAGATGAACTTCGCACCGGAAAATCGAACGACTTTCTGACGGCTTTACTAGGTAATGAATCACTATTGATTGCGAGAGAAATCGGAAATAAGTTAGGTGTTAGTCACATAACAATTAGAAATTACTTGAACAAGTTTGGCTCTGTCTATGAAAAATGTGGTTGAATTCCCCTGAATTAAGAGGAAAAAAATATAGCCGATCAATCCTTCTATTGCTTTTTTTCTTTGCTTGCCCGACGACGATATGAGCCAATAACAATTGAGCCTATCCTATCTTTGCGAAGGCTAATTTGCACAAAAAAGAAAAAAAAAAAGCTTAATGCTTGCCATTTGGTGGAATTGTCCAAGAAGTGTTGCAACCAGAACGATCTGCCCCTTCAAGTGATCAGCTGAGCCATGTAGATACAAAAATACGTAAACTTCATCTAGCATTATATAACCAAAAAGGTGCTATCTTCTAGCACGGGGTCTCAAACTACGGCCCGCCAGTGTCATCAATCCGGCCCGCGACAGCGAATAGCTTATTGTTGCTGTAATAAGTTGGATTATAAGTTGCTGTAATAAGTTGGATAAAAAAAACACAGAATGATAATAACTCGGTTTTATTTACTTGGTAAAAGCTTGATGCCAAGCATAATACGCAGAAAATTTAACTTAAGCATAACAACTAACAAATAATTGAAATGAATCCCACTAACATTATAAACTAGTGAACATCTCGCGGTTTCCTTCGGTAGTTATGTTGGGGTAAAGAGTATCGCATATGTATGTATATCGATGTTTGGAATGTATATATCCTGAATAAAGCATATGATTTTTTATCCTGAAAATCCCTCAGGAACGGAAAAGCTAAATTGACGCGCGAATGAAACCGCGTGGGGTATCCACTTGTCGTCAAGTGTAACGATCGTATCGATACACACAATAGTAATTGTAACTGAAGCAGCGAATTTAGCAAGCATATGCTCGCTCAGAGCGCGTACTCGGCGACTAGTCTAGAAATTATAGATAATGGCAGAAAAATTAAAACGGTTTTAGCACTTACTGGAGAAATAGTATGGCCGTAAGGCTGAAAAGTTTGGAAACCTCTGTTCTAGCATGTTAATGCCAGTCCTCACAGGGTTTTAAGGACAAAAGAGAAGCTACAGGTTCTTGGTTATGAAGTTTTATTTCATCCATCATATTCACCTCTGATTCATACACACCTTACACACCTCTTAGCATCATACTGACACCATCTGACTGTCACATGTTTTTATCGATGCAAAGTTTTCGTAAAAGATATATATAAGAAAAAAAAAAAAAATACGAAATTTTCAGAGGACAGTGACAGATTTCTTGGCTTCAAAAGGATATACATCTTTTATACATCCGGCATAAATGACCTTGTTGACAGATAACTTGTACGCATGAATTCTGTTCTTTCCAATTATTTTTGACTGGCTTAGTGGGCTAATTTTGTTTCTAAATGTTATAATGGTATATAGAATTACTTGTTTGTATGCCTGTTTTTGTAAAAATCATAATTACCAAAATGAGACGTTTGGACAAGTGTCCTGTGTAATCTTCTATTAAGTAAACTGCGATTCTCGTAAATACAATGGAACAATATCTTATTCTTCGTTAAAGATAAGACTTAGGATTTTGTGTAAGTACTCATTTACAGAAGATACAGATGTAAAGGCAACAACTAGTATGTGAATTGTATGATGATATGTTTCAGTTCTCATTTTTTAAAATGTACAGATTGTGACTCGCTATTGCTTTGCTGGCAGCAGATGTCACCATGCCATTTTGGTTAATTCATACGATAGTTAAAAAATTAATGTCTTTTTAATTGAATGCTTTTTTAATTTATTGCAAAATAGGAGATAAGAACTTGAACGCGCTAGCTTGGATACATTTTTGTTCTATAAAAAGGAAAGGTTGTTTATTTTTTACCATTGCACTACACTTTTATTAATCACGATTCCATGTTAACTCAAGAATTAAAATTGTGCTCAACTGAATAGCTACTAGCTGTGAGCATGTTAGATAAAGTAATAAATTGAACATGCCTGTTTAAATAAACATAAATTTGTGAATAAATATTTTTAATCTTTAATATTAACAAATCAAACAGAGAAAAAAAAATTGATTCACCAGTTTTTGCTCACTGTCACTTTAAAAAAAATAAATCAAAAACCAAAACAATTAATAATTCCGTATAATATTTTCAATAAATTCTATTTAAATGAAATAATAATTTTCAAGTTTTTTTTTTTTATGTTTGTATATGATTTGCTTACAAGTTAAAACTAATATCTCAGTCTTTGGTTTTCACTAATCTTGTGTGTCGCTTTTCTAAACCTTAAATGAAGTTTTCTAGGCTTGGCCACATTTAAGTCATGCTTAGTTAGTATAACTATTGGATATCATGTTAGCTTTGAAATATTTTCAGTAATAAAACTTCTTCTTTACCATCGTCATAAACAATTTTTTTTTTAAGAATAATAAAATTGCATGCATTTTCTACACTTGCTAAAGCATCCATTAAAATAAACTATATCAATTATTATACTATATTACAGCTGCCAATCAGTCTGACATTCAAAAACTAAATCATTTTTGACTGAAATGGAACGTGACAATTTTTTACCCCTCTTAACTCTCTAATGTATGAAGGCTTCCATCTGGAACAAGATCCTCTTCACTTGCGTCAAGGGAAAAAAAAAAAAAAAAATCGTTTGATTGAATATGATTCCTTTTACTAAAAAGGAAACCAAGAATTTCGATCAAATGACGTCTGTCTTCGTTATCTTAGTCATAAAATATTATATGTCTTGAAGACGGAAGTGAATTTTCGGTAATCAGGACATATCATGCTTACGTTTTTTCCCACATAAAAACTTGTAGGAAAAACGAATATCTTAAGATTCCATTTCTTGACTTACAAATTTATGTATTCCTTCCATTTTTATTAGTTTTATTTTCAACATCCATAATTTTTATATAGTTTGTCTTAATTATATACAGTTGTTCTCATATTCAAAAATTTGATTTTTAAAAAAAATTTAAAAAAAAAAAAAAAATCCTAAGTTTGAATGAAGTATGAGTTCATTAGCATACTTGTGTAATTATATGAATTAAGCATTTATTTTAGATAATTGATCTAAAATTATTGGAAAATTGAAAATTTTTCTTCTCTAATTTTAATTTATAAATATCAAAAGCAATTTTTCCCCCTTGACCTAATATGTAAATATTGAATGAAGTACCAAATCATTTTAGATCCAATTTTAAAGGAAAAGTATTATCAATTATATTAAAAGGATAATATAGTTAAGTTCAATTAAGCCGCATTTTATATAGTTCAATTAAACCGTTTTATATATAGTTCAATTAAGCCGCATAGTAATATGGACAGTCGTGGCTTATTATTAAGCCGCATAATCAATTAAGCCGATAATATAGTTCAATTAACGAATACCAAACATTTACCAAAAGTGAATGTTTTAATGAAAGATTGTTTTTATTGAACCTTTACACAGAATACGTTATAAAATGTAGCATTAAAGTAATAAATTGTCATACGGAAAAAGAAAATATGAATACTTGAATTTATCATTTTTTGGCTATTAAGTGTTTGAATAACAAAAATGTTTTTTAAAAAAGGTGTTTATTGGTCTTAGTAATTTAAAAAATAGTCCAATTATAAAAATGAAAATTGCTTTTTGTTTCTCTATCATCTAAAATGGTTTTTACAGAATAGATTCATTGGAATATGTTGTTTCATATACGAATCGTTTTTGTATTTAATTATGGAAGATTCGAAGCGCTTTTTATTGATGGATTTCAGCCATTAAATATATTTATTGGGAATGTAATTCGTGAAATTATGTCCTATTGAAATTTTCAGTGGCATATTAATGCGAAGGCATTTGAAATTTAACAATATATTAAATCGAAATAAAATAGGGTTATATCACTGTACTTCTTGACAAAACCTTTTTTTAATTGACCGTGTAATTAAGATAAACACATAGATGGTGTTTAAATGATATTTTATTATATATTGAAATTCTAGTTTCTAAAAGACTTTCAGGTATTTTGTGATACATTGTAATTTTAAATTTCACTTCACTTTGTTTTGACCTATTAAAGACAACATGCTTTCTTTTTAATGTAAATTTAAATTTTAGCGCAGTTAAATTCATATTTTAGGCTTTCTATAAGATTCGAGAAAACTGATGGGAGAGAAATTTAGTGATATTGCGAATTTTATGAAACTTATATCGAATTTGTCTGTTTTATATTTTATCGGTCCCTGCGGAAAAATATAAAACAGAATTGAACGACAAACTTTAAGAAGTTTGTATTTTTGTTTTCATGTAACAAGGTATGAGAACACGTGTCTCGTGCAGGCAAAAATCCAAAAAATAGCATAAGATAATGTAAAATCTTCTTTATATTATTGCAATAATGCATTTACAATAATTTTTGTTGCAACTGCCCATAAATAAGAAACACCGACAGGCACCTTTTCAAGATTGGCGCACATTTTCAAAAATATTATGTCTTTCTTGGATAATTCAAGTCGCGTTCGAAATTCTTTCATAGAGGTCTCAATTGGAGTTTATATGCAAGAACCTTTAGATGCTATCAGAAGAATCAATTGAGGTTGGACATTGATGGCTAACGAAGTGGTCAACTTCTGTCATTCACAAAAAAAAAATTTGTATCCCTTCAATAAATAAAATGGCTCTCATTCTTACCGAAAATAGCAATTGCTCCCACTGAAAATATGAATTCATGTGTTATATATAAAATAGCCATCAATGTCGTTTCTAATTTTTAGATCTTTATCTCATGGACTTAAAAGTGTTTTTTAAATATTGATTTGTCTTTTTGCATTCTTTTAATTAAAACAAATGCAAAAAGAGAACCATAACTTTTATTTCTTGTGTTCGTTTTGTAGATGTGTTTATTCTTAATTTACGTCTACATGTGATTATGTATTCGCATGCATTGTTTATTTTCTGTGTTATTAGCCCTTAAAGTGTATCTCATCAATTATGACCTGTTCTGCACATATTCTATGGAAGTCGATATTTAAATTAGGTTCTTCAGCATATGTTCCTATTGCATCTTGTATTTAGTTTTTGCATCAGTAATCCTTCATCTGTGCAGTGCAACTAACTTCGTTGGAAGACTGAAACAATGATTATCTATATATATAAAAAATGTAAAGCCAAAGGCGACATTGGATGATTCTTCCTATTTAGGTGTGTCATGATGATGGCTGTCAGGAATTTTAAACGGATTCTTATCTTGCTCTGGCTGAAGTATTACTGAACCGTGGATGGCGATAGATCAACGATTCCTTTGTTTTCTTTCTGCTTTGTTTGCAGCAAAGATCATCTGAGCGTGGCTGCCAGAGAAAACAATGTCCCTCTGCCAACCACGAGCAGACCTCCAGGGTTCGCTACCATTCCGCATTCTATCCATAGAAAACTTCTGTTACTCAGGAAACCTTATTTTTCAAAAGACATTTTTCTGCGCTTCCATATTGTTTGAGACACAGCTGTCAGTGCCCACTTGAAACAATATCTGGCGCGTAAAATGTGTAGCACTGATGAAGACAATAAGGTTATTAAACTTTTCATATCGTGCATTTCATCTGTTGTCGAAATTTGGTAATACTGGTATATTTTCAATTAATTACAGTTATGAGGGGTCATTATAAAATTTGTCATTTCTTCAAGAAGGGTTATTAAATAGTTTACTCTCAGCAAAGCGAAATGTGAATGAATTGTAAAGAAAAAGAATAACTATCTAGCTACTATTCCGCATTTTATCCACAGAAAACTTCTGTTACTCAGGAAAACCTTATTTTTCAACAGACATTTTTCTGTGTTTCCATATTGTTTCGCACATAGCTGTCAGTGACCACTTGAAACAATATCTGGCCGTTAAATGTGTAGCACTGATGAAGACAATAA
This sequence comes from Caerostris extrusa, assembly GCA_021605095.1. Lineage (NCBI taxonomy): Eukaryota > Metazoa > Arthropoda > Arachnida > Araneae > Araneidae > Caerostris > Caerostris extrusa. The sequence goes on from BPLR01004619.1 coordinate 49,673, forward strand.
GGTTATTAAACTCTTCATATCGTGCATTTCATCTGTTGTCGAAATTTGGTAAGACTAGTATAGTGTCAATTAATTACAGTTATAAGGGGTCATTATAAAACGTGTTTTTCCTCAGGAAGGGGTTGTTAAGTAGTTTATTCTCAGAAAAGCGAAACGTGAATGAACTGTAAAGTAAAAAGAATAACTGTGGTTTACTATCGTTTCATGGAAGATATTTCTTAAATGATAGTTTTGTTTTAATGCTTGATTAATTCTCATTTTCAAGAATCATTCATGAATACTTGTTCCGCGTAAAAGACACGGCATTATTATTATTACACCGCCTGAACCATTTAAATGCTTCCTTTGATTTCATATGTTGTATATCTTTTGCAATGCTAATGCAGTATTGGATCATCGGACAAATCGATTAAACTTTTGTTTGTCGAATAACATTATCAAATGAAAACTGTTTTGTAATTTAGATGCGGAAATGTCTTTAATTGTTCTTTGTTTCCAATATATTTATTTTTCTAATTGAAGGCATTGTTACAAAAGACTAAACTCTTTAAATTGTCATAAGTAATTGGGCATAAGTAACATACTTGTATGAATTTAGTGATTAAATTTGTCTTTTTGTTTAGTGGAGGAGTTTTCTTATTTAACATGTTATAGAAGAAGGAAAGCTTATTTTTGATCATAAATCAGAGTTCATTTTGAAAAATTACTGCGGTTTATAAATTGCATATTTAAAGATGGCCATTAGCTGAGACAAATTGAAATTCAAAACCAAATAACTTGACATTAAACGACAGATTTTGATGAAAGGAATCTAAAAAATTTTTTTTTTTTTTTAAATTACTTGCCAAATATGCTTAAAAATACACTTTCAAATTATAATCAGATTATAACTTTTTCATTTTCAAGAATCATTCAAGAAGATACTATCTAAATCAGATTATTGCTTTTCAGAAGTATATTTACCAAGTGACTCACTATGGCAGATAATCATGCAAACTATTTACTGTTTATTTTTTTCCTTCGGTATATGAAGTAACATTTTATTGATTTAAATAAACTATTTTTGCATAAAATCATGTAATCCCTTCTAGATCATGATAATCTTATTCAGATTATAAAAAATATTAAATTTTTCAATCTTCAAATTTAGACATTTTCTTAAAATGTATATGAAATTATTTTTTATTTTTACTGTATCTTACCGTTTTTTGTTTCAAAATTAAAAATTTAAAAGGGAATTTTTCTTTTCATTCAATTAGTTTTAGAAGAAAAAAAAAAAAATAGATTTCTTAATCTTGGAATTTAATTTTACAATCTAAACAATTATCTCAACAAAAAAACTGAAAATCTGAAAATATTTCTTGCTGAAGCTTATTCAGCTCATATTATTTCATTTTCTGGAATTTCGAAAAATGCAATTCAAGTTATGTAGCTTTAAAAAAGCATACTCAAATGAAATGAATGACTCAATAGTTTTTTTTTTTTTCTCTCCAGAAATAATTTTTATAATTCATTTTAAAACCATTTAAAGTTTTACTTTAATGAAAAAAGATAGGAAAAAAAGTGTAATTTAACACTCATTTTTAAAAGTTTATGAAAAACTAACAAAATCCATCAACAATATTTTAAATTCTTTTCTAAATAAAAAATTGCAATAATATCATTTTGATGATGAACAAAAAAATATTTGATTTTCAGCTTTTAAACATAGAAAGCAAGAAAATAAAGGTTTAATGGTACACAATATTCCAATATTGGATTGAATGGGTATGATTTTTTCAAATTATATTGTAAGAAAAAGGTTTGTTAAAACCAACTTAAGGACTTAATACATTTTTTGTTTACATTTACTGGAAAATTTAAGTTCCATACTACGATAGATAAAGTTACTAGTCATTCTATTAAATCTACCATAAAAAAAAAAAAAAAATTATTACTGATACAGGTGGTATCCCATGTATATCTTTTCAACGTATTCTTGCTCATTTTTGTAATATTTCACTTATGGATGGCTTGTGGAAAATATCTTTCTATTTGGTGTGGTTTTTGTCTCTCTACGGTCATTTTTTGTACACTTTACGCTAATTAGACCGAGATCTACAGTTTAACGTGGAATTCGAATCACTAACAAACATCCATGCCACCGTCAGAATTCGAACCCAAAGTCCATGGTACCAAAGACCTTAGCATTAGCCAATGGGCCTTGATGCCTCAAGATGTCTTTCTAAGCACAAACCTACAATGTTTGATTTATTCTGGAAAGTAGTCAAAAGAATGGAATGCGATACCATAGGAAATTTTGTGAAAAGCCATTTTGTCATGCAAAACAAGATGTAGACTTAGTACTGAAGAAAAGTCACCAGATCGAACTTTTAAATAATAAATATTTGCATTTTTAATATTAAATAAATGGCCACAAAATCCTTCTAAAATTGTGTATACACCTTCTGTATAAGATGATTTATTTAATGAAATGTTCTAAATTTTACTTTACATGGATTTTATTATTTTATTATTGTATTATTTGGTTGAAAAAGGAAATGAAATCATTTCAATTTGTAGCTCATCCTGAAATATATCATCGGATAGTTTTGTTACATCTGTTAATTATGTTTAAATTCTTAAGTTTAATGAAATCAGTTCATGCGTAAATATCGTATAGAGAAATTAAAAAAGGTAGATAGTTTTACTTGGATCGATTGAAAGAGCATGTTTTATAATTAAACCAGTATAATTAGCTTTCAAAAGTATAAAAGGGAATTTTTTTTTTTTACCCAACTGTGCATAAGCTGCTGTAAACATTCTCATTTGTAACCTAAAACTTGACCTGGAGTATTTGCTATCCAGAGTTTTGAAAAGATTCTTTCTTCTTTTGAAAAGATGATTTCTTTTTTGAAAAGATGCTGTTGAACTTTTTATATTTTTAAATAAATTTCTTAATTTATACTACTCAGTATTTTTGCGTATTATTAGATTCGAAAAATACTTTTTTTTCGCTTTGAAATTATGTTTGAATATATTTAGAACAAATTGTAAATATACGACTAGATCTTCAAGATAATCAAGGTCTTTGCATTTTATCTAGAAAATTTTCGGGAGATTTCATCGTGTACCGTAATCATACCTGTGAAAGGATTATTGAAAATGATGTATTAAAAATATCTGTATGTGCTTAATTTGTATTGTTACTACATTTAAATTTCTTTATTTTACGAATGTAAATAGGTAGCAATAATATACATTCAAGTCTTAAAATTGATGTTTTTGCTAAGAAGCATTTCTAGTTTAATATAATGACAATATAAACTTTTGGACAATAATTCTGAAAAGCGAAAAATTCTTTGCACGTGTGAAAAATTCTTTTCATCTATTCACATTGAAATAACTAGTATATACCACCGATTGTTTAGTCTAAGAATGTTTTCTCGAAAACTGGAAAAATTTAAGTAGGAAAAGAATTTTCTTTTTTATTCGTATTATCATTAAATTCTGCAGTGACCCGAATTCTACAAGAATAAGAATGCCTTTTCTTTTTTATGTTTAACACTTCTCCGCTTCGTATTCTTCGTGATCGTCCAACCCTCAAGCCCTCTTTATTTTTTTTTTTTCTTTTTATTACCATTTCAATGACCTAGTCTTGAATAATTAGGATATTTATAGCAGGCATCAAATAGCAATTTGCAGGGAAATGAAAAACTAAACAAAAAATAAATTAAATTTATAAATGAATTCGAATTCTTAATAGCAGACGATTTTATTTTTGCCCTCTTAACTGCCAATTTTACTTGAAGAAATACGGCGTGACAAATGAGCGTGAAGTTCATTCTTGAATTGCAAATGAGTTCAATCATTTTCGAACAAGTTCATTGTCATTTAAGTCCTGTCAGTGCACGGAACGTCTGCTTCAAGAAAATGTTGACGAGATAACAAAATGTTTTGAAGAATAAATGTGTTCTAAATTTGTGTTTATAGTCCGCAGCAGTTTTTCTAGCAAGTTAGAATAAAAAAAAAAAAAAACTTTTGATGGCAGACGGTTTATCTGTTTATTTTTATCTCTTAGTTTTAAGCGAAAAACGCGAAAAAAAAAAATAATAATGGAGCATATTTGTTGAATTGCAAGTTTGTTGATTTCTAAGTAGTTCACAGTCATGTGAGAATGAAAATTTTATCAAAATATAAAGAAAATATTGCTTTAAGGTTGTTTTTTTTTTTTACTACTACTTAAAACTATGTTAATACGTTTAACTCTGAATATCATTTCAGACGAATTTCAAGAAGATAATGTTTTCTTTTTGTTTTGTTGCTTTCTATTTTAAATCCATGTGGATGACCCGGTATAAACCGCTTAACATACTGAGGAAATGGGACACGCACGTTTTTATACGTGTTAAAATATGTGAGAAATTCTGTTGAATGAATGTATTATAACAAATTTCACTACGAATATTTTGCTGCTTTTCAAAATTTTATTTGAATAATTATTTAAAATGAGTGTTCATTATCAATTCATCTTATGATTTTTGACTTGGCATTCAAAAATTGAAAAAATGTATTAATTATTATGATCCATCAAATTATTTATTTTTGATTAATCAAATAGTCTGATCTGTATAAGTTTCTTATAAATCATTTGTAAAGTATCTACAATATTTTTTTTATTCAATAAGGAAGAAATATAAAGTGCTACTTTGATTATATAGCAAACTATTCATATCTCTTCAAGTTCATTATTTGCAATTCTTTATTATATTAATTATAAATGAAGTAAAATTAATGTTATTTTATACAATCAAATTTATTTAATTCGGATTTTTTATTTACTTTAAATTATACGAATTCCTGGTATTACCCCATTTTCTGTTAAAAATTCCTGTTTTAGCCAAACCGTCCTTTTAATCGGAGAGATTTTTAAGATTTTAGATCCATAAAATTTCGAAATTATTCTCTTCCATTTTGTAAATGAATAATTCAATAGATGCTGGAAAATGGCATCCTTTGGGCATTGAAAAACTTAAAATTTAAACAATGCTTGTAATGGAAATTCAAAGATTCATCTCCCTGCTACCTCTCAAAAATACTAGACAAAGTTTTCAGAAATATTCATTAACATTGACGACTACCAACATCTGGCCATTCAAAAATCGAACAATATGAGCCACACTCTAATTTTAAAATACCTAGGAATATTCTGTTCAAACCTCCTACCTAAATTCAATTTTTGAATTTTTATACTTTTAATTCTCACTGACTCCCTTTAATTTATGGACATTGCCAATGTTTTCATTCTTTTATGTTTGACACCACCAGAGATAGAGCAAGTGAGATCCAATAATCTTCAACATCATCATGTGATGGAAACTAAAATCATATCACCATATGAAAAAATTAAATTAGTAATAAAAACAGTCACGTGATACGACCACGTGACACGAAATTTTCTGGATAATTTATTACACTACCAACTATCCTTTATTAGTTTTATTCTTTACCCCCTTTGAAAGGAATTTTTTATTTCCTCTTATTTGATTTGTTTTGACTTGGATCCAGTTACCTAGTGAACAGGAACGACATCCTTTATAATATCCTGAAAGTATATATTGTTTGATAAAGACATTTTTAGGATTTAATTAATTTCTAATAATATTTTGCTGATTTCCTGGACGACTTGTTTCGTACCTTGTTTTTCTATATACGTATTTTTTTTTTTTTTTTTTTGTCTGCCTCTGCAATTTTTGCCTTTTATCTTTTAGTGTTTGTCTAATGATACCCAGTTTCATCACTGCAGCTTATATGCCTTTCGGAACTCGAAAAAATCATTTTTAATTCTCTCTTTTTTGATAAATTTTGATATATCTAAATAGGAAGCACCTATGAATGGCGAAATGTTTATCTATGTCAAATTCTACTTTATGGCTTTGCTATACAAACTGATTTTTACTTCTGAAAAGCCACTTTCTCTTTTGATTTTGTATTTTTACTTTTTTTTTATTATTATCGTATATTGGAAAAGTTCACTTAGCGCAATTAATAAAGTAGAAAATAACGGCAGCCTTTTCGATTTGAATTATTTGTCAATTTATCATTACAAATCAAGTTAAATTCCATTTTATTGATGCAAGAGTGTTGTTGCTAAGTTTAGAGTAGGAGTAATTTAGGAGTTATTTTTGAGCTGGAGGAAGAAAATGTTGTTAGAATGCGTGTTTTTTTGAGTCGCCGATTACTTTACGGTCACCTTTGTCTTTTACTATAACTTGCATATTTCATTCCAAATTATGGTTTCAAAAAGCAAGTGCGGTGTAGCTAACCCCCTCTGTGTTGCATGGGTAAATTTGCTAAATTTCTGCTGTTCTAGTTGCTGAGATCTTTAGTTTCGTTTGCCGCTCTACGGTCAGCTTTTTTTTTTACACACTTAGACCGGGACTTCAACGTGGATTCCGAACCGCAACAAACATCCATGCAACCGCCAGAATTCGAACCTGAAGCCTATGGTACCAAAGGCCAGAGCGCTAGCCATCAGGCCGCTACTAAGATCTTTAAGTCGAAATCCAAGCATTTTTTTTTTTGTGTGGTGGGGTGGATCACACTGATCATGATTACTTTTTCAACGAATGTAATGTTTTCATGTAATATATCGTGATATTTTTCCGAACAAATACAATGGGCCACTACTAAGATCTTTATGGCGAAATCCAATAATTTTGGGGGAAGGGAAGGATCACATTGATCATGATAACTTTTTCAACGAATGTAATGTTTTCCGTGTAATATATCGTGATATTTTCCGAAACAAACACAATGAACGTGTGAGATTGAGAAACCCAAGTCACTACTACTACTTATAGCATTCAATGGGGGATATGGGAAATTCAAACTAGTATCAACGTTTCATTTACTTCCACCAAGACCTCTAATCTTCCAAACCAATTGCTTCATTTTTTTTTTTTCTCTCCCATACTTTCACATCCTTCTTCGTCTTCTGCTCCCATGGTGCTTCCGTTCCGATGCGTGGGAGTTCTTATCCCAGAAGCTGATATCGAAGCCATTCATCCATTTGCAGCACCGTGGTCGATAGAGCGGCTAGAGTCACACGGATAGCCGGGTCAACGTGGGCACGTTATTTTCGACTCGCGTGTTACCAGGTCGAGTCAGCCATTCACCCCACAACTCCAGTTGCTTGCTACTGGACCTTTTTTTTTTTTTTTTCGTTTGCTAATCACGGCTAGTTTTGGAGGGAGGAGGGGAAGGGTTGAAATTCGCATCTGATTATAGCCTTTTTAATGCGTCTTGGATACTCGGTTGTGTCAGCAAGAAAGGATTTTTTTTTTTTTTCTTAGTTTGAGGTGTTTATGACAGGGCTTTTTTAGTTCACTACTACTGTTTGTGTATGGAAATTTTTTTTTTAAACCGATGAACAGAAGTGAAGTGAAGTCTAATAAATTCCTGTTTAGAAAAAGAAAGATAAACTAAAATATTCGAAATTATTGTAATATATATTTGTGATATTTCATATCTAGTCTAGTTTTTTAGTTTATTTTTTTTTTTTTTAATTTTTAAGATTTGTGGTATGATTTATTTAATTTAAGGTATTTGAAATCTTATTTAATAAGATTTCAAATACCTTATATTTGTTTTGAAGTATTTTTTTTTTTTTTTCTGATATCATATTTGATCTTTTTTCATAAAATATTTCTTCTGAATAATCTCACAAAAACTTTCTACAGATATGTAATTCTTAATTTGCTGAATTCTTGTTCAGGAATTAACTATTTTAAGAAAACCAGTCTTTAATTTTATTTTACGACGATGCATCGTATTAGTATTTTGTTTTAATATTTGCATTATGTTTGTTTTGTAAAAGTTATTTGAACATGCTTTTTTTTCCTTTCAATAATCAGACGATTTTTCCTCTCCTTTGAAAATGTCGCATATTGACAAAAATTATAAAATTGTAAAAGGTCAACATATATAATGAAGACAGCGATTGAATTACAGCTATTGTTACTATTTTACTACTATTATAAATAAAATTAAACTTTTTTGAATACTTTGACTTAATTTTGTATTGTTTGACCTTTGAACAAAATAATCTTTGAGGACGAATGAAGACTCTTGTTCTCTAGCCGCCTAATGGAGATTTATTCTGCCAAGAGATTTTTCTTGATCATCCTCGGAGACACAGTGGCTTTAGTTCTTAGTTTAGAAGTAGTACTTAGTTCAAAAACCCAATACGCCTTAGTTCAAAAACCCAAATTTTAAACAAACTGATCTCAGAGAACGCCTGAAGACTTTTCTGCTCTTCTCCTTGAGCCTTATGGGGGGCCTGGTGGTCAATTGACTAGTGCTCTGGTCTTTGGTACCACAAGCTTCAGATTCTAATCCTGGTGGTGGCATGGATGTTTGTGAGTGGTTCAGAATCCGCTTTAAAATGTGAATCCCAGTCTAATTAACCTAAAGTGTGCATAAAATGTCCATAGAGTGACAAACAAACCTCGAGCTTTATGGGGGTCTATTCCGGCCAAGAGATTTTTCTTGGTCATCCTCGGAGATGCAGTGGCTTTAGTTCTTAGTTTAAGTAATTCTTAATTAAAAAACCCAAATGCGCTCTCCACCAAGCTGCAGCCCTAAAGTAAAATAAAAACATGGAAAATATATTTTTCAGCACAAAGTTAACTACCACAAATTTCAAAATTAGTATTTAGTGCTTTTTTTTTTTTTTTACTCAGTTAAAACTTTTAGCCATAAATAGGATTGATTGTTAAGTAGCAACACCGACATTTTTTTCAGAAAATAATTTTTCCAACAAGACTAAGAGAATTTATTTAATAATTAAAAACAGTTTATTTATTAATCAGATTTAACGAATTGCCTTTTCGAAAGGTTGGCTGTATAGTACTGACTTTCCGATTTTCAAACCATCATACTATACTCTCAATTCTCTTTACCAAAACATGCTTAAGAGAATGGTACCGTTTTACTGCTATTAAATATTTCAATATCGCTTTTATAAATGCTTTTGTTAATTGCGAGTACCATAATTTTCTGCTTATAATCTGCGGATTATCCGCTAAAAAATTTTCGTGCTGTAGATTATTGGCCGTTACTTACTACATGTGGATATTTTTTCTTTGAAAATTTCATTAAAAATAATACTATTAAATTTATTTTCAAAATTAGTATTTAGTGCTTTTTTTTTACTCAGTTAAAACTTAAATAACTATAAAAATAACTAAATCAACTATAAAAAATAACTATTCAAATTAAAACTATTAAATAACTATTCAAAAATGCTTTTTCCCGAGAAAAATAGGCAAAACTTAGTGTGATAGAAATATAAACAATTTTCTAAACAAACATAATAGTTTTGGATTATGGAGGGATGCCGTGGCTTTACAAAAAATTAAGAAAATTTGACGATCATCGTGCATTGGGGTGTGCTAATGAATTAAAAAAGAATGAAATGATAGATATGCGTAAAATTGCTTTGCAGAAGAGAAAATCAATAATTAATCGTGATACTGATGAAGATTTCATTTCTATAGCAAACACGAATATTACAAATCGTTTGAAAAACTGTCTCTCTTCGCCTATAATTTTTAAATGCATGCCTTCTCTCTTTCTTTCACTTAGATTTATAATATTATTATTTTTTTTTCATATAATTGTGACATAAAAAAAACCGCTCACATATGAAAATTTCTGCTGATGGCGTTAAAAAATACCAAAAAATGTGGCAACTGCCCTGATGTCGAGCTTACTCCTCGTCATGTCTTTCATTGCCCAGCTGTTGCAGCCGCCATATATTACCTGGACCATCCCATACTCCGAGTTGGCAATCAACATAGCCAATATTATTCGAGAGCATCACGATATTCGATTTTCTTGTACTTTTCAGGGTATACGACAACAACACATCAAAAACGCTCTTTCATAACTGGTAAACGTTTTGTTAGTTTTATGTTATAGGTATAAAAACAGAACTTGGTTTATTGTATGACATATCATGGAATAAGTGCATATAGCTCATAGATTATTAGTGTTTATTTTTTGTGGCCAAAAATTCCACCTGCGAGTTATACGACGCTGTGAATTATAGACAGTAAATTTTTAAGGCCAATAATTCTAAATCATTTGTCTTTTGGTAGGAAAAAAACAAAACAAGCCCTATTCATATATTATTGCAAGAATATAAATTAAAGATCAAAGCTATTGTGACATTTTATTTAGTAATGGAAAAAAAAAAAAAGGAACATATTTATCATATTTTGTCTTGCCCAAAGAGTGGAGAGGGTGAAGGTAAAATCAAATTTGAGTTTTATTTAAAATGAGATTTATTAAAATTCAAATGTTCTTAATCTTATTTGTTCTTCGGAGAATTATTTTTAAGTATACTGAATTTTTTTTTTACGTAAATTTTGGATATCAAAAATTTTTTTACTCAATTTTTATTTACTTTTACGCTACTAGCTCAAATTTTTAAGTTACGGGAAAAAAAAAAAAAAAACCTAAAAAAATTCTTGGAATTTTGTAGAAGTAATAAATAGTAAACTATATATAATTTTCAAATTTTCTTTTTATTAACTGAAGATAGTAAACCAGTCAAATTACTCAAATACCTTTTTATGTCCAACTTTAGGAATGTATAATAACAATATACTTTTAAAAAGTTTAAATATACTTTAAAAAAATGGCAAAGTGCAACAGTTATTTTAAAAATAGAAAGTGCAAAAACAGAGTAAATAATATTCAACAAATTAGCAATAATTATGATGCAGTATGAAATAAAAACAGACTCACAAGCTAATACAGTCATTAGGCAAACGAAGTGAAAATGCGTCTCCATCATTAGTTGCTGAATAACTTTTTATGAGGTAATTACTATACAGTGTTTACATAATTCTGCAATCAGGTAGCCAATTTTTCTAGAGGATGTTATTAAACAATTTATTACTTGATTAATGATAAAAGATACAAATAATTTTACCATAATTTATTTCAAAATCTTTTTTAAGAAAACATACATTTAAAGGGATATCAGTGAAAAATAGAAAGATTTTTCAAATACAAGTTGAATGCATTCCCTAGAATTTTAAAATTGACCTCTAATAAGTCAGTGAATTAACTCGTTGCTCAGAGGCTAAATGCGCCGCTGGTGAGCATTAGGGTGGAGGTTCAATCCACTAGCGGCTTTGTTGTAAACACTGTTTCAAAAAAAAAAAAACGAGGAGATTCGATGGGGTTTGTGATGTTCAGCATCTTGCCTCGTTAATCGGACTACCTTGTGGAAGCTTTTTCGGGGTTTTCTCCCATGCGATATGTAAATGCGGGTTAGTTTGCCTTAAAGTCCTCCCGGAAGGCACTACTCTCCTTCATCAGCGAACGAATCTCAAGTCAGGCCTCTACCTACGGATTACGGATGCTCCATCAAAAACAGAAGCTGCCGGCCTCTTCCCTATTTCTACACACACACACACACGATGTGTGTGTTTTGTTTTTATAATTAACTAATATGTGTATTAAAATGTAACAATGAACAAAATTTAATTTTTTATTACAAATATAAGTATATATTTAGGTTTCAGCCACCCCCTTACTTATCTTATTAAATTCAAGATTAACTTCTTTACCAGTAAAAGAATGTTGTAATTGTAATGAATTTTAAAATTACTTCAAACTGCTTTTCAAAGAGGTTTTGATGGTTGTGCCTCATGGGAAAATCTATTATTAAAATATTATATGAAAAGTTATTTTAAATGTTTTAACAATTACTTTTAAAAACTATTTTCCATCCTTTTTCTTTTATATAGCTCTTAGGTGGAATTGTCTTGGGAACTATGATGTGGGTCTTGGCTACAACCCCCAGTGTTAAAAACTTTTTCACGGGCGCCTTAGTAAGTCTATTTGAATAATTTGCTTGTGCTAAACAAGCAATTTTTTTTTTTTAATGCAAAATATTATAGCATTTTGTTAATAAATTTTATTTTATGGTTTACAAAGCAGTGTGAATGATTGATTTGAAAATATCATTCAACAATATAAGATATTAATATAAAATATTAATAAAAAATGTTTCTTTAAATATATTGTACAATTCTTTGTGATGGTTTAGGTTTAATCGGAGAATAATTTGTGAAATATCAGTAACTAAATTTATAAATTATAAAGTTTTACAAAATTTGTGATATGTTATTTTGATTTGAAATTAATAATTTGATTAATTAAATTCTAAATTTATATTTGATAATAAGTTTTTAAAAAATATTTAAATGTTTTCTTTTTCATTGATTTATTTTTAAATGCATTGCTTTATTGTAAAATGGTTTATTTTTCTTTTTGATTTTGTAATGTACTAAAATGTATCTATTATTCTTCTAGGTATTCACATATGTTGTATTATCAGTTGGATCACTGCTTTTTATAAATGGTAAACTTCTGTGTTCGAATTTCTGACTTTTACAGATATGGTGTTTTTTATGACTTGGATTTTATTCATGTTGAAATTATATGATAAACATACATAAATATTATATTAAAATGAAATTAAGTTTACTGATGCTATGACATACTGTTATTCAAATTTTAGAATGTGCAAATAAAATGTTATAATGCATGAATTTATAAAATTAGAACATTTAGCATATTTTCATACCTAAAATCACATTTTTAGTATTGCATAACTTTTCTGTTTAGAGTCCTTTAAATATTTTCAACTTCAATTTTACTCTTCGAGTTTTGCAAGACTGTATCGAATTTATCTTGTAAAGAGTTCATTATTTCACATTAGTAGAAAATTTATTTTTAATGTATTAATTAATTTGAAAACTTTTTTTGTTCATATTATTTATAAATAAAACCATGCGTGTTCAGGAATGAATATGTTTTCATTAATGATTTCTTTTTATTCTGCATTTAATATTAAGAATAACAAGAAAAACTCCATATGCTTAATACTTGTGAAATAATATTCCTAATAGCAAAGGAAAAATAATATTAATCTTTCTCCTTGGAGTTTTTAAGAATTTAGTTAAAATATTTGATTTAGAATAAGTGTATTTTATATGAAAATTTATGCACTTTTAAAAGTTTTTAAAACATGTAATACAGCTAATGTTTTTTTATGAAAAAAAAATGCATAGGAATATAGTAAGGAATATATATTTTTAAAACAATTTTCTTTGATACAGGTATTCTGGGTTGGATTGGATCTTATAAAAGAGGAACATGTTTAATGAAATTTGTAAGTTTAATAATTATCCCTGAATATAATTTCATTAAGTTTTATTTGTTAAAGACATATTTTGTTTCTAATGATACATATTTTAAAATCTAGACAGTAATTGTATTTATTTTTTGCTTTGATATATTAAATACGACTTGAAATTTATTTTTGACGTGTGAAATATTTTTATGTTTTGAGAATATATTTTGTCTTTACAAATCTTATTTAACATAATCATTTTTAATGCAGATTTGCTATCTATAAATATTTTTTTAAAATTCGTTATTAATTTATATTTCCAAATCACAGCTACAAAATTTAAAAGTATTAAAATTACTATTTGTGTAGTTAAAAATTAAATTATATATTTATATTGAATCTTTTTATGTATTTTCTAGATTTATTTTTGTAACTGGAAAAAAAACCCCACTTTTATGTTATTTCCATTCAATTTTATATTTCATTCTTTTTTTCTTTTCAGTACTTAGTTTTGTCTGTTTTCACAATATCGGCTGAAGTTGGTGGAATTGTTGCATTAAATGTACTCAGAATGAAAGTATGTATTTGAAGAAAAAAAAAAAAAATACTATTATTATAGATATTTAATTATAAAAAGGATTTGGAAATGAATACAAGATATCAATATTAACATAAAAAGTTCATCAATATTTTCTATTAAACTTAAAAATTTTAATGATGTGAAGCATTATTTATACAATACAAGTTCATCATTTTATGTTATATGCTCAGCAGAGTTCTTTAAAAGCACTTTTGCTTTAATTTTGAAAAAACGATATCTATAAGTAGATTGAAAGTTTAATTCAAATGGATTTTTAAATGTTTGCTTATTGATGATGGGAAACATATTTTAAACAATTTTCTATTTATTTTTATTTTAATTATTCACTTGTATTGACAGTACAACTATCATTGAAAACTTAATTTACTATGCAGTATTTTAAGATTTTTACTTGTTATGAGTATAATTTTAATTAAAGCTTTATGTATAAAAAAATATATCCTCCATTCTGAAACTTAAATATACTGCTCTAGAATTTTTTTCTATCATCACATAAAAATTGCCATTTTCTTTTATTTTTATTTTTAGATAATTAAAAAATGTAACAGTAAAAAATTTGTGAACTCAAAAACTTCAAATGCATTTTTCATTGGCATTAGCTAAGCATGTTTTCAATTACTACTATAAACTGAATGATATTCAAAATTTGTATTCATAATTGGCCATTCTTAAAATCTTAGTTGGATTTAAGAAAGACAAAATTAGATAATGCAATTTTGAGTGGTATATATTAATTTTTGCTTGGATAGTAGTTATGAAAAGTTTCTATTAAACTTTAAGTGTATATATTTTTTTTAAAGATAGTATAAAGATTTAAAGATCAAATATTTTAAAGGCCAAAAATGTGCTTACATTCTTGAACATATTCTAATATTTTTTTAAATGTATTATTTCATTTTAAATAGGAAAAATTAAATTTATAAAATATTTCAAAAATAAATATTTTATTAAAAAAATAGGTTTTAAAGGGGAAATAAAATGTTTTTGAAATTTCTAGCTAAAAGTTTAATTTATTGATTAATATCAAATTGGCATATAACCTTATGTTAATTTAATTTTAGATGACGGATGTTTTGAGTACTGCTTGGGGTGAAGTCAATCAAATGACGAAAAACGTTGTGCAAGAACATGTTTTTTTTTTTTGTTTAATATTATGTAAGGGGAAAAAAAACTTGTAAACTTGTTTAAATGTAAAAAAAAAAAAAAAAAAAAAAAACTTGTTTAACTTGAAAACATCCACATTTTGATTTTGTTACAGATTATGTATAAATGTTTAATTATATTTTATAATTATATCCTTAATTTTTAAGTGTAAATTACAAGCAAAAATACTTTAAAAATTTTTAATTTTCATTATTTGGATCTTTGATCCTTCTCTTCAAAACTAAAAATAGGCATTTGATTCGTCATAACTTTCCACTGATATGGAAAATTTGTAGCATATTATTTGAGAAGTTAGCTGCATTATACATTCAAGGTAAAGGAGCCAGTATATCTTCCTGTTTTTTTTTAATAGATAACTGGTTCACATTGCCAATGGAATTATTGAAATGGGTTCCTTAATATATTTTGTGACAGTAAAGGATATATTCAGTGTACATTTTTAGTTAAGCACATATTCAGTGTACTGCAGTTCTTTCTCTCTTACAGTGACAATTTTAACAATTTTTTTAAATTTTCCAACCATACCATGAAAATACACAGTCCAGTCACATTAATGTGACCACCTGTCAAAAGCCAGAATATACACTCTTGTATATTCTGCTTTAAGTGAGTGTGGTAATAAGTGGAATTCTTTATATACACTCCACTGCAATGTGCTGCCACCTGTCTTTTGTGATTCTTTATTTCACGTTGATGTCGAAAGTAGGTGGTGGTCACATTAATGTGACTGGACTGTGTATTAGCATTCCTAGTTTAAAACTGTTTTTTTTTTATATTTATGTAAGATGTTGCAGATAATAATAGATGATGTACCACATTTTAAATCTGTTTTGTTTTTCAGTTTGATTGTTGTGGCTTTCTTGGGCCTCAAGAATTTGTAGATACAACTGATCTTATTGATGACAGTTGCTATTATACTGTAAAATCCGATGATGAATCGATTGTGCAAACAAAAACTTTGAACAGGGTTAGTATTTTAAAAAAATTAAAGATAAATATTTTATAATGGATTGGAAACCATAAATATTTCAGTTAGCTGAACTTAGAAATTTTTTTGAACAAAATGTAAAAATGTCATAATTTTATGTTTCATAATTCTAAATAAAATTATGAAGAATTTTTTAAAAAATATGTTTTTTTATACAATAAGTAAACTTCATAATAAAAAAAAGTAACTTAATTAGTAAAATATTAACATTAATTAGTTGAGCAACATTTTAAAAGCAATTTGACTTAAATGTTGATATTATAAATGGGCATTCAAATTTCTTCAAAAATGTGCTTAAAATTGTTTCATTATTTAAAAATAATTAAATACTGATACTTCAGTCACTCTTCATTATATTGCATATGTTAATAGTTACATTAAAATCTAATCATATTATGATTTTTTTTTTTTTTTAAGTTAAATTTTTTAACAGTGGCAATCTGAATTGTAAAAGGGAAATTGAATGTAAGAAAGAGATATAACTTTAAATAATATTAAAAGAAAAAAAAATTTTAAGGCAATTCCTACTTTTTTTTTCACTATATTGCAGAAAGTCCTTTACAAATAATTTTCATTCATTTTTTTTATGTTTATCTGGCACCATCTATTGGTAGATATATGCAACTTAAATGCAAAAAAAAACTAAAATTAATTCATTAAATTTAATTACTGAATTAATATTTAAAAAACTGTATTAACATCAAGTGTCATCCACTAAACGTTCAAAAAATGTATTTTATTAACGATTGAAAATTTGAACAATATATAGGGAGAGTGTGAGCTAATAGAAGGAATTGAAAAAATTCAATAGCAAGTTAGTAAAATTACAAATAATTATTTACATGTTTACTTCTGAAATTTTTAATTGTTACGTTGAAAATAAATGTTAAACCCAATTTGTGGGGAATCCCCCCCCCAAATTGCAGTGTTTAATACAGTGAGGCATTAAACTATAATGAACTATCATTTTTATATTATACTTAAATTGTAAAATTTAATGTATGTGCAGTTTTATTATTTTTAAAAAAATTATTTCTTTCATATGTTCAATTTATGAATTTACTTGCATTTTAATACTAATATTTAATTTTTCTATCAATCTATGTTTAGAACATGATTATTTTATATTGGAAAATATTTTTATGCTTAAGTGATGAAATCTGTGAAATGCTTCTTTTAGATCATTCAGTTTCACTACAAGATATGTTTTAATTTGTACAAAATGAACAACAATATTTTATATAAAATATATTTGCAGAAAAAAAAAAGATACTTATTGAAAAATGTCTGACTATTCATAAAATAGATCAATTTCTAAAACTAGACATTTATTTGGAGAGTTCAAAAGAATATACTAATACTTGTAGCTTAATTAAATTTAAAATATCTATCTTTAATTTAACTTAAATTTTTTAAACATTTATTCTGATCTTATTTATTTTTATATATAATGTTTCAAATTATACTATAAAAATTAATCTATTTGGGAATTTTTTTTTATATTACTGATATTATTTCAATGTTCTTTAATAAAAAGAGACTATAATAGTGTGTAAATTTAAAAAGATAAATTAATATGTGAAATATATATATATAAACAATTTAAATTACAATTAAAAGGAAAAGAAATAAATTCGATATAATAATCAATTAAAAAGTTAAAACAAATAATAAAATTCTTTTGTTTACTCTTTGAAATTATTTTTTTTAAATATATAATGTTACCATTTGTAAATTTTTTTATAATTAAATGTTTGTATTCATAAATATAGTATTTATAAATTTTAAAATCTTTTCTTCCGATGTAGGGATTTCAATGATTCACTAGTGTATCTTACTTGTTTCTTTTATGTGTTTTAACTTATTACTCATATAATAAAATATCTGAATTTTTATTCAGTTTTTTGAATTGATGGTCAAAAAATTTTATGCACAATCCATATAAAGTTATGTAAAATTTATTCTACTTTGCTTAAATGGTTATATTCAAGGAACTAAGTTTTTATATAATGTAAAGTATCTCAGAATATTGTTAATTTTTTTTTTTTTTTTTTTTAAATAAATGTAAATATAAGCATCAATCTTATTTATTTAAGCATAATTTTAAAACATTGAAAAGTAAATTGTGAATTTATTTTTCTAGATTGGGTGCAAAGAAAAGCTAGTAGACTGGTTTTACAGTAACAAGATTATCTGGATTGCTAGTTTAGGTGGTCTTTTACTACTACAGGTAAATGTTTTTTTTTCTAAAATGTAAGGATTATCAAAATATAAAATATCTTTTCTTTTATGTGACAAATTTACTTACACTTTGTGATTTAGGTTTAAGGAATAATGAACTTAATGTTTGAAGTAACTTAATGCAAAAAAAAAAAGAAAGTTTTTTGTTGAAACAGCAATTAAACTAATAAGTGGGTTAATTAAAAAAATATATAATGAAAATTGTACTTCATTTTTTTTTCAACATTCTGTTTGTATAAATTTCTATCGTTCAAAAGTAAATAAATTTCCAAGTATATCATGGACACATCAAATTTCACCATTTCTCTTATGTTAATTGCAAATTATATAAGAATTAGTTTTTACTCATTTTTTATAATTAATTCACATTGAAAACAAAGTAAATTTTTATTCAAATGTGCATGAATTAAAATTGAGAAGGATAGTAATTCTTCGGGGGGAAAATTAACAATAATATATTTGCATAAACATTGTAAAACAAAGTTTATATTCAATATGATGGATTCTATGTATTGAATTATGTAGCCCTATAACACTTCTTAAGCAATATTTCTTTATGGAATTGGAAGGTTTACAAATGTTATTTAATCATTTTAAGGCACAAAACATTGAACATAGACTTTCCTTTAACCTATCATAAAAAAAAACTAAAAATATATATATTCTACAATAATCATTTTTTGACTGATTTTTAAGTAATACAACCTATATTTTTCAGGTGACAGTTGTTTTATTTGCAGTTTATGTTATAAACCAAATTAAACGAGCACGAAGATCAAATACATCATCATTTAATGATGTGCACTATCATACTCGATTGTGATAAATATATGAACAAATGAAGTAAAAATGTGATATCTTGGGGTTGAATTTTTTTTTACATAATATTGAAGTCATTGTTATGGAACTTCATGGTGTGTTTTTGAAAGATTTTATTGTATAAAATGTTTGTACATTTAATTTTATTTGAATTCTCTGGTTTTTTTTAGTTAATTTTTGTATATAATGGGATCTGATTTTAAATCTAATAATTTTTTTATAAAGTATATGTTTATAATCCAATTTTAAGTGTTATTTCAATTGAAATAAATCATTTATAACCATTGCTGACTTTACACTGCCATACTCTTCGGCAAAAATGTATATCCATGCTCATGTAATACATTTGCTGCATTTGTCTTGTAGATATTTTTTATACCTATGTATTTTATTATAAAAATGTGACTGAGAAATAAAGGAATGCATATTCAAGTATAATACTTTTAATGAGTTTCCCATTGCAGAACATCATTTGTTCTAAAAATATTCTCAATACATGGTATAGTAACAGTAATAAATTCATTTTGCATAGCTCAAAATATATAGAAATTCTAGTTTAAATTTTTGGTTTCTGCATAAAAAAGGGGATCAATAAGATAAATGAAATGCAAAAATAGTGTTATGAAATTGGCAACTTGCACAGTACATAAATTTTAACACAGAAAAAATACGACTTTGTAATAACTGAAAGAAGAAAGTGGATATAGTATGCTCAATATGCATGTTAGTTAAATTTAAAGAGTCTTTTAAATGTGGGCTAGACTTACTGCAGTCCAAGCACTGGCATTGAAGTGAGATTCATTTCAAATGATTTATACTACGATAAAGATTTGACAAAACTTTAATATGTTAGTCAAGAAACATCGCAATGTTTCTGCAATAGACTTTTGATAAAGATGTGCATGGAATTATTCTTTCTGGGAACTTCACAATCATGACAATATTTCTACTAGGGTACAAAATGCACATTTAACTAATATAATTGTTATGGCCATGCATATTAGAATTTTAGTTCTGTAACTTTTATAAAGAAATCCATACATAATAGATATTTTTTAAAAAGAAAATGTACTGAATTGCCTGTTTCTTATACTTAAAAAAAATGCTTATTTTAAAATTAAAAAATAAATCTTATGAAGTAAATGCAATTTAAAAATATATACTTTTTTATAAGCAATTAAGGTATCACTTTTCACATAAATCTTTGAAAGTTAACTATTAATAATAGGTTAAAAAGGTTAAATTTTTTTTGTTATTTGCAATACAAATATCTTGAAAAAACTGTTTTGTACAATTTACATCGAGCTTTCCATAAATAAAGATCATGGCAGTACTCAGCAATAAAAATTTGAAAATGAATTAAGTCCATTGGGCCCCCTTTTGATTCAAGGATGAAATGATGAAATATACAATGAAATCATGTACTTCATGTCAAAACAAGGAGTATGTTTTTCCTTTACAAAATACTAAAAATATACACTTCAGTGATCAGAAAAAAGCAGCAGTCACTAGTAAAAAATGCATAGTGTAGAAATGCCAACATCAAATAGAATTAATATCACAAAACATGTACAGTGACATTTAAAAATCTTAAGTGGTGACTACGTACACAAAAATTAGTACATTTATAGCATTCCACAGATATAATACAGAACTTGTTCACTATCTTTTAAAACATCTTGTACTTGAATAACGTATCGCAGAACATTTGAATAGGTATTTGGCATACACACTTATGACTTAGATTCTAATCATTAGTTGCTTCTTCTTCTATAGCGTTTGTTTCTTCCTCCACAGCAAGTGTTGCTTGAGGATTTCTCACGTCCTCAAATTCATCAATATTGTACTTATGTCTTCTAAAAGAAATTTTTTTGAAATTCATTTTCTTCCGATTATAAATCAAATATTTGTGCAAATTACTTTATAAAAATCTGAATATAGAATTTTTTAATAGGAAAAATTAAGAGAACAAGATAGTCATGACTGAAAACAAATACTAATTTATATTAAAATAAATTTTAACTTATTCAAGTACAAAAAGTTTATAACGCATCGCAGAACATTATTTGGCATGA
Organism: Caerostris extrusa; assembly: GCA_021605095.1. Classification (NCBI taxonomy): domain Eukaryota; kingdom Metazoa; phylum Arthropoda; class Arachnida; order Araneae; family Araneidae; genus Caerostris; species Caerostris extrusa. Next base: position 70,756 of record BPLR01004619.1, read on the forward strand.
ACATTTACGATTTAAATTCTGATCAATGGTTGAGTTGGTTGAATATCTCTTATGTTTTCAAATTCTTCATCAATATTTTAATTATGTCTTGAGAATCTGTTAATTTCATAGAAACAAGTAATATAAAAAATTTTTAAAGTCAATTCCTACTTTTTTTTTCACTCTATTGTAAAAATTCTTTATAAATAATTTTCATTCATTTTTTTAAGATTATCTGGCGCCATCTATTGGTAGATATATGCAACTTAAATCTAAAAAAATAAAATTAATTAATTTAATTAAGGAATTAATGTTTGAAAAAACTGTATTAACATCCAGTGTCATCCACTACAAGTTCAAAAAAATGTATTTGAACTTGAGTGGATGAATAAAAAGTATTTTATTAACGATTGAAAATTTGAACAAGATATATATAAGGAGAGTGTGAGCTAATAGAAGGAATTGAAAAATATTGCAGTACAGATATGTCGCTAAGAATGTTGTAATTGCATAAATATACATATCATTTGCTGTCTCAAAATGATAACTGGGCTACAAAATATTTTATAGGATTATTGGTACAGATTACCTTGAATGGGATTTTATTTAGAAAAAATGTTATAACACAAAGAAATGTTTATATTATTCAAATAAGGATTGTTACTATGATTGAAATAATAACTACTATAGATTTTCTTCCTAGCAGAATTTTATCAAATGTTTTTTCTTTGTATTTAAATATAAAAAAAACTTACTTTCTTATGACGAATATCATAATGATTATAACAATATTTCCCACGATTAATGTCCCTACCAGTATACAAGGTATTATAATGTCTGTAAAGAAAGAAAAAAAAAATCATTACAAACAACATAAATTTTCTTATACAAATACATTGCATTTTACATTGAAAGACAACTTTTCAATTTTTACCTTCAACCAAACTTGCTTTCTTATCCCAACTCGCTAAAATTGTCTCATTTGTTGCTGCTACTGTTGAAGAAGAAATGACTTTTTCAATTTCCACACGAGTGTGGACGCTGATATTCGGAGCTGCGGTTGTTGTAGTGATCTCTTCTAAAACTATATTAAAAAAAAAAAGATAAAAATAAATATATGGAATCGTTTTTGTTACAGCAAAGTAGTGATTTTTATTTCAATTTTGAAGTCACATAGTTTTTTTAATTTAATTAATCAATAATTTACAAAGGTTTTCTATTCCTATATACTTTTGTTAATCAAAAGGGTAAGATTGATATTTTGATTACAGTTTGCCTGCATTGCAGTAATTGTTTTTGCATTTATATTGTATTGATTTTGAAATATATAAATATTTTGGATTAGTTCTTGAGTAATATTGTAATATATAAATAAAGCTCAATATAATTATCATTGCTCATTATCAGAAATCCAAATACATAATAAAATCTAAAATTTTCATTTTTAAACAATTTAAAATTAATTTCGATACATTGATATCAATAATTTTATTTTCCTTTTATGTATTATTTTGTTTTTCTAGGATTTTGCGAGGTGCAAAATTATTTTATTTAACATTATTCATTGGATTTTATGATAGTAAGAATATATATTTTATTCATGCTGATATCTTTTCGAATTATTAAGTATTGTTAGATGTATCGACATTCGATTATATAATAGATATTTTTACACTAAACATTTTATTTTACATAAGAAAATGTATTAAATTTATTTTTAATGATAAATTAGACAAGCTAAAAACTAAAAATGTGCTGCGTTCTTAATTGAAAGTTATATATATATTTTTATCCATTCCTATTTTATTACTAAATTAATAACATAGATTTTTTTATGCTTTAAAAATTCATAAATCGCTTTCCTTTCAAAAGATCTTAGTATACTGTGATTTCTAAAAACGATTTCCTACGTAAAACAAAATATTTTATCAAATAAATATAATAGCTATACTTGACCTGTAAAACTCGTCTTTATTTGAAATGGGACTAGTTTAAAGTATGCTTGGTGAGGTATTCATACCAGTGTGCTAATCATAAATGTGAATTGTATCAACACAGGTGTAAATTTTATTACAGCATTATGCCATCCTTAAGTAGCAACAATATTGTTTCAAATCCGTGATATCTGTGCTTGAATATTCCTCGAAATCAAAATAAAATTTTGTAAATAGTATATGAAAAGGAACTTTTTTTCATACAATCCTATCAAGTATTACCTAACAGCATGCGAAAAAAAGGTGATAAGAGAAAAAGAAAAAAATTTTATTCATTCCAATTACTAAAAATGAAATCTGCTCGGCAAATTTCAACTTATCATGTGTGAACAAACTCAGGAATATGCCAATATTTAATAATGCATGAGAAATATGAAGCAATTGATTGGAATACTACAAGAATGGCCAAATTCAATAGCTTGATGAATATAGCAATGGTTAATAGATCAAGAATTCTTGAGAATAGAGATTCTTGAAGAATGAATCTTTAAGAATATATAAAAGTAAGATAAATGTCGTCGCAAATTAAGAAGGAAGTATTCCAAATTCTACAAGAGACGTAATCGCATACAATATCCAAAAGAATATATCAAAAAAGTTTGAAAATTCAATATATCAAAAGTTTGGCATAAATGAAGAAAGAAGTATTCCAAATACAATAAAAAGCACTATACAGCTCTATAAGCACGGGAAAATGACAAAGTGATAAATGTGAAGGAATTGATCAACGCACTACGAGTGCTTATTAGATATACAAATACTTCAAATCCCAAACCAAGACGTGAAAAGTGCTTCAAAAACATACTACAAAACACTTCAAACAAAAGCCAAATTTTCCAGAAAATTTCTTAAGACTAACGTTATTCATGAAGCATTTCAAGAATTAAGGGGCCCAAAGTACCATTTTCTGCCAAAATTTGAAATGGAGTTTTATTCGCTTGGCCCTCATTTTCGGATAACGTCACGGAACCCTAACCAGGACGACATCATGTTCACACATGATAAAAAAAAAAAAGAAGTAACAGTTGACAGTAATTTCATTACATTATAAAATTATTTTTAAATAATGGTACAACGATTTAAAATAATATCTACAGATAATATTGAAAAAAAAAAAAATAAATCATAAAAATTCTTTGATAACAAAACTAAAATACCTACATAATATAAGTATATATTTTAAAAATATATGTTAAGAATTTTTTTTTTTCCGCTTGGATATGCGCAAACATTATTACTAAAAGCTCAAAGTTATGCTTCATCATTTATGCAAAGAATTTTTCAAGCTCAGTTAAATAAATAAATATTACAAGATTATTATTAAATAGGAATTATCTTACATGAATTCATGATCACAGAGCACTGAAATACAGGAGTCGAACCAGCGTACACTAATGAAAGCTTAGAGTTGTAGTCTAAAATCGTAGTGGTATCCAAAACGTGATAAGAAACTTTTTTGTAAGCAATTTATTATTCTGCTTTGAGGTTTTGTGCAGCTAAATTTTCGTTTGAATTTGGAAATAAGCCAAATATAACAAAAGATTTTAGAATAACTGAATAATGTATTCTCCTATCATATTACAGAAAGCTGTTTTTGGTTGAATAAAATTTTCATTTTTATTCAAAATGCATACCAGCATATAGAATTCCAAATAAAACAATGACTACTTTTTCGTTTATTGTATTATTATCTATGTAAACAGATTTGTGCTAATGAATTAAATTATACTACACTAGTTTCATTGGTTTAATGTAAAAGATTTACGAAATTTTTATCAATTACTTAATACAATTAATTGATTTTCAGTAATTGTAGATTTTTAATTGGTATTTCAAAGAGTTATTAGTAATTCGATACCAATCAATGAATTACTAATAACTTTCAAGGTTGACGAACTATTTAATCAAATTTATATAAAAAAAAAAAAAATTTGACGAAAATTTATAAAAAAAAAAAAAAAAATTTTGACCACTATTTATAAAAATGTTCTAATTCACTTATGATTTAAATTTTTTTTGTAAGAAATATGTAATTTAAGCAAACAAGGTCTTCTTTTGTAACTACGCCCCACAAAAGTTTGAGAACAGCTGAAAGTTAATAAGGCATGAAGATTGTCAGTAGGAAAAAAAAAATTAATTGTTATAAGCGTTTATTTGGCGTTTATTTAAATAATTAAAAAAAAGTTAATAAAATAAAATGGAATAATTAATCACCTGTACAAGGGGATAAAGTGTCATTCCAGTGATGGTCCCGTACACATTGCAGGAAGCGCGTATTTTCCTGAGTATCGTTGAAAACGCGATTATTTTCGCAGGCGTATATGGCTGCACTGCCATTGCGTTGCACCAGATAGCTTCCATCTTTGGCAGCTACTGTTGGGCAACCTTGGACTGAAATCATGAGAACATAATTTTATCATAAGAATTACAGTTTTCATTACTTAAAGATCTTAATATTACTGAATTACAAATGAAAATTATATTAAAATATGATTAATAATGTTATTTTAATGGTTTGATGCTTGTTTCTGTAAGATATTCTATCAAGTTTTTAAAACATAATAAGTGATCTATAATTTAATGATGTTTCTATTTAACTTGATAAAATTAAGGTAAAATAAAAGCATCTATACCAGGATGATAGTTTATTAATTAACAAAAGAGAACAAAATGGAAATTTTTAATGAAAATCTGAACAACAAATATTAAAAACTCTAACAAACTATTTCTTTGTAATAATTTGTTACTCCAATCTTAGTTATACTTTTGTTGATTTGCCAAGCTGTTTCTCATTTAAATAATGTTTAAGTTATTTGAATTGTTTCCTCTAAAAATATATATAATTTTTTAAAAAAAAAAAACTACTTTGTAAGCATCCTTTTTCATTGTAAAATGAGATATGAAACTAGTACATTTCTTGAAATTTTTTTTTAAATAATAGTGACATGGAATTTTTCAACAGAACGTTCAGTAAGTAATGTTTAGAATGAAATACTGAGTATTTTTAACGAATACGTGTTATTGCTTGTAGGAGACTGTATTAACAATGAATTAACTCAAAAAATAGAACTTATTCGTATCATCTTTTTCATAATTTAAGAACTAATTTTAAGTCACGCAATATTTTAGTACTGGTTGCTATAGAAACAAGTTTTAGTAACACACACATTATATATATCATAAAACTTTGAAAGAAGTAAAAGTGTCATCTTTATATATATATATATATATATATATATATCTATATATTATATATTATATATATATATGAAAAGATGACACTTTTACTTCTTTCAAAGTTTGATTCGATTATTGTTTCTGAAATATCTTTTCTATATTCCATAACCTATTTAAGATGTCTGATAAACATCCAAGATTAAAAATCCTGGAAAATTGAGATTTTATTTACTATGCATTATACTATATATTACTAAAACTAGTCAAATCAAATATATATATATAAAAACAGCAAAAAAAAAAAGTTTATTAAAAAAGATTACTAGGACATTTTTCGCTCCAAATTTAATTTAATTCTTTCTAAACACTTTAACTATATTTCCTGTATTTAAATTTTTGAATCCAATTAAAGTCTAATTATTATTTTGTAAAGGCTTATTTCAAACCTTGAGATTCCGAGAAAATAAATTTAAATTTTGTATGTGTATATATAGTCTTCTATAGCATCCATCCTGTGGTAAAAAAGGCAATTTTGTAATTAAAAAAAAAATTAATTGTTTAAAAAACAAAAAAACCACGCTTTTAGAGTTCAAACTAAAAGTAAAAAATAATTGTTAACATAAGAATAAAATTACTGACGAGAAAATGAATCCTAATCATGATGAGATAATAAACTTATTAAAATATCTTATTGTCGTCTGTCCTTGATAAGTCTACAACGTTTAAATTAAATTCGATTGCTTAAAGTAGGGAAAATCGAGCCGAAAGAGTAAGTTACATACAAACAAACATACAGGTGAAACTAATAAAAGCGTATTAATAAAACAGGCTCGAATTGAGATCTTAGAGTTCTTGCGTCAAAGGGTAAATAAAGGATTTACAACCCTTTCAAGGCAAATAGATTCAAAGGCAGGATTCCTCAAACAGCATTTTATGTTAAGCAAGTATTTGGCGAGCAATAAGAGATAAGAAATGATGTCTTAATGCAATCTATTGTTCAAGCCATCATTAAATCAACAAAAAAAACTAAAAACACGCTTTTTGCAGTTAATCTGTTATAATATTTGACGTTAAGCAACCATGAAATTAAATTGATTGTGACGCAGGAATTATTTCTCATTGCTTTTCTTTAGAGTATATTAATCTCAATACCATTAAGATAAATGGATATAAGCATGTGGCGACGAAATCAGAATTTTGAAGATATGATTTCAATTTACATTAGAATTTAAATCTAAGTCGGTAAAAATCGCAGAACAGGGGTCGTTAGGATTTGGCGTCAAAAATTCTTTTCGCCAACGTCCGTCAAGTAAATTGAATCACTTCACTTGCATGAAGAAACCCAGGTTACTACATTTGGCAACTTATCGCTCGATTGGCGCCACAAAAAGTTGCCAAATTCAAATCTATTTTGCAATTTGAACGGCTCCTATTTTGCAATTTGGCCCATACTAATTCAGCATATACGATAGCATTTATATTAAGAGATTTGATAGAATGCACGTTTTTCTTTTCTTACCTTTGAAGTAGACAAGAAATCCGCTTGCTGGCAAGAAAGCCATAGTTTTAAATCTTAATTCTAATCCAGAACTGGCATCCATTTCAGCACTCTTCAAAGAGCTGAGCTCCTCCCCGCAAACTTCGAATTTCTTGGTGATTCCTTCCATGACCACCAAGCGATCGTCGTCGCAACGGACCACTTGCTCTGTCATCAGTTGTATGTTCATGGCATAGAAGGCTTCGGGATCGGACACTGTGGGGGTGACATCGGAGGCGTCTCGCAAGTGAAGGTGCAGGACTTTCAGAAAAACTGTCTGGCCCTCCAGCGCAGATATACTCCAGCTGCATTCGGTGAGTTGCGGATAGTATTGGGGATATCCTGGAGAAGCGATGTATCCTTCCCGTGAGGAGATTTTTGAGTTACAGAATTTGTTTAAGTTGGATTCTGCAATAATAATAAAATAAGCCATTAAGTGCCAAATCCTTTTCCATTTATTTATAAGCACGCACATAAAAAATTATGCAAATACATATATACATTTCATGCATGTATATATATATATATATATATATATATATACATACACTCACATACGAACATATATATTTACCCAAGAACACACACATTAACACATATAAGCGCACGCACACACATATGCACATGCTCCTGAACAATTATAATTCGAAAACACTTTACTTTTATTGTTATTACAACTGTAGATGAAACTCCTATAATCTTTAAATATTTCTTTTTTTAAAGAAATATATTAACTTACTCACCTCATTTTTTTTTTTTTTTTATGTATCGAAATTAATGAAAACTATGAGAATCTGTTTTGTATGCGTACATTTAGTGATATGTATTAGGGGCGATCAAAAAGTTTTCGTTTGAAGATCCTACAGTCCATATTTGATATGTCAGTCAACCAAAATCATCTAGAGTATTTAGGCACTCATATCACTGCTTCATCAGCTGGAATATACCTCTTTAGTAAAACTCCTTTTACTGCTGCTCGAAGAAGTTGGAGAGTGCTTGCTGCACTACTACGTCCGACAGGAAGCGTCGATCTTTCAAGGACTTTAAAGGACCGAAAGTATGAGATCACGAGTGTCTCCCACTTTTTAGTGAGTATAACTTCTGCGTTACAACATTTGAGATATAGGGACTTGAGTTACCATGAAGCAGAATTTCATTATTGAGCTACCATGACGCCTTAATTTAATGTCGTATATTCTCCAACATTTCGCAGTACTGTTATGACGCAGACACCTGAATCCTTGAAAACAATAAGCAAGTTTGTCCTGTTTTTGAAGCTTTTAGTATTAACCTCGCCTTTGTTAATGTTTCAGCATTTTCCATACAAATTTCGGCAGTAAACGAATGCCACAAGAATCCCATGACTCGATGTATGTGCTTACAAACCCGCATGGGCGACGAGCTAATTTGCATATACGCTGCAGCAACGCCTTCAAACAGAAATTTTTGAAGGCCCTTTATATATTAGGCGCAGAGCTGTTAAAAAAAAAGCTCCTTAATTAGATAATACAGATCAATTTCTGGGGCTTGATGGCCGAGTGACTAACACTTTGGAGCTCGGTGCCATGGATGTTTGTAGTAGTTTGGAATCCACTTTAAACCCTGGTCTAATATAACTACTACTACTACACCACACCACATCACTGTGCCTAGAGCTGAGTTGCCCCTATACAGTTTGGGAATGATGCGGGTGAAAGGAAAGGACGCACGATGGAGGCGGGAAAGTTTTGCATAATTCACTTTTGAGGTACAGAAGCTGAACAATGGGGAAAATTCATACAAGAACTGAACTAAATGTCAAAAATTTAAAAAATTGAAGAAGGATTAATATGAAATGCGAAAAATATAAAAACGTAAGAGATTTTAGAGACAAAAATTAAAAGCAATATGATACAATAAGCACTACATATGAGATTATACAAATCAGAGAGCTGAAGGAATATTCATCAAATCAATTATTATAGAATTTAGAAAATCTTAATAGCTAATAAATAAATCGACGGTAGGAGCAGTTGCTGCAAAATTATGGACAAAGGTAATAAGCAGGGGGAAAAAAAAAAAAAAAAAAATATTAAAAAAGAGATAAAATATTACATAGGTATATAAATAGAGAAATGTATTATAAATAAAAATGGTATTCACATAAAAATTTTTTTGATTTTGCAATTAGGAGTCTAATAATGAAAAAGAAATCGAATTGTTTCAATTTTAGTGTGCCCTAGAAATATGCTGATGGACCCACTTAAATTATATACATTATAATACAAAATTTCCTTTGATACATACACAAGCATAAATTGTTTGTAGGTCTAATATAACTGAGAGCTTTGAGTGCAGTGCTGACAACCGTACCCCGTAAAAAATAAAACATCTCCAGTTTCGGAATCTGCCAGTAGGCGGACGGCTATGGTCCAACATGAACTGTAGTGCCATTGAAAAAGATCTCTTCCTTACAAATTTTTTTCTTAAATATTTATTTTTATTTGTTCATTTAATCATTTAAAAAAAAAAAACGTCTTTGAAGCTGCAACGCATATTTATGCAGTATAATGTCGAATCATTTTAATTTTTATAATAAAAGCTTTATAATTTCTCTGTTTTTACTCATAAAAGCATGGGTAGCCTCTTTTAAAGTTATCTTAAATATTTTATTAATTAATTAAATATGTTAACTGAAAAATAAAAAAATAAAAAATCAAGAAACTATTCACTAACATTTAAATTTTTTTATTTATATATAACTGGGAAACAAAATGATCATCCGCGATTGAAAATAATTTCAAGTAATGGAGGATTAAGCAATAAAATTAGAACTTTGTATTTCAATTGTTGGTTTAAAAATAAGGCAAAAATAATTACTTTACTTAAAATAATTTAATGAGATTTATACGTACATTTTTGCATTCAGACAATTTTAATTACATCACAACAAAAATACTTCGTTTAGTTAAGTATTTAGAGGAAGCTAGTTGATTGATTTTATAAACATATAAAAAACTTGAAAGTCTAGTTACATGTATCATAAAAAACTCCTTGCATCTTAAAACTCTTTGAATAAATATGAGTTACGATTTATTGGTCAAGATCACGAAGGTGTAACACATCGTTATTCATATCTGAGACATTATTGATCCAGACCAATAAATACTGTCTTGTAACATAAGTCACCTGAAAAGGCATAAAAATAAATAATCTCAGCAAAGTTCAATAAAAAACCTTGTCTAGTTTTACTGCACCTTGATATTCTACTCAAAATAATTAATTGAAATGCCGCATTTTTTTTGATATCTAAGTGGAAAAAATAGTTCTTTTGAGTTCCAGGTATTGTAAGAGATGAAAGTACTTTGAGTAATAATATTTTCGAATTAGTAAGTTTTAATCTATTTATTATTTTATAATGATTTCAATCGAAAATTAACATTGAACTGTTTGCAGATGACGTTTAGAAAATTCACAATTTAAGACAAATCAAGTTTATAAAAGATAATCATAGATAAATATAAATCATGTTTTTTTCATACATACCATCTCTATATAATATATATATATATACATTACCTTATTTTAAATAACTTATATATTTTACTTTTTTTCCCATGGAGTTAAATAAAGATAAACTTGACACATGTCTTAAAAACTTCGCAACTATAGTCTCGATTTCAATCATTTAAATCGATCGTTTTATTCGTCCGATTCATTCGCTCGTTCGACCAATCGTTCAGAGGTAAGAGTATGAAGAGGATTCAATCCAAATTGTGACTTTTCTTCCGTGGTTGTTGGATAGTGGAGTATTGGAAACGGTTTCAAAGAGCAAACGATTCAAGTTTAAAAATAGAATTGATGTAAATGGCATTCTAATTTATCATGAATGGGTATTTTCCAGAATAGTGCTCTTCAAAACTGGCATTCACCAAAGTTGGCTATTAGTACTACCACAACCTTTTTTTGAAACATAAATCATGAGGGATCTAAGTTTTAATAGTTAATGAACATCAAAATCAATAGAATGGTATTGATGCAATTTGTTAACATTGTCAAATTAAACTATTTTATTTATTTATTATTTACAAAAGTTATCATCCAAAGTCATTTTATCAAAATGATAGAAATTCAAAAATAACAAAAATGAAAGGAAGCCAGTTTCGTTTTCCACAAATGACATCCGTTCAGCGGGTTAGTTTCTTTCAGAATCTAAAGATTTTGTTTCAAGATCTTTTTGTTGTTTTGTTGTGAGTATACTTAGAAATGACATGCACAGTCTCTTATCCCTCTCGACTCTTTTAGGAAAAACTAAACGATAAAACTTAGTCATCGTATATTAGTGAATTATTATCTAACACCTAAAGGGAAAGTCTTCATTTGGTTTGGAGGCTCTACAGTCATTTGTGCTCACTTTTTGTGGCTAATTAAGACTGGGACATACATTTAACGTGGATTACTAACCATAACAAACAACCATTCCACCACCAGGATTCCCAGACACAAGCCAAAAAAACAATCGGGAGGATTGGAAACATTTAGTGGAAAAACTCAAAAGAGGTTGTTTTCAATTTTAGTTAAGAACTTAGAAGACTGCCTCGGTGAACGCTGGCTAAAACAGGGATTATGAATTATGATACTAAACGTTCTATGCAAGACAGAGAAACAAAAATGGTCTATCTACTTGTTTGTTCGGGACTGGACTCTCAACACAACAGAATGGTGTTTTTGTGTGATTTACTGAGGATCAGAGAAAGCGTCCTGATCCCCGGACTTTTATTATAGAGTGCTATTTTTTAAAATTTTTTATCCTTTAGAACATTTAACTTGTTTTTTAGCTTACAGTCGTTTTATTTAAAAAGAATGTCTTCCTTTCCGCTATAATTTTATTTGTTTTACATGGTATTTTTTCTACGGTATGTAGTCAATTTGTATGGATTAATTTCCAATAAATATAGGTAACAACAAAAATGATATGCTTTTCCCATTTGGAAATTTGGCCCCACAGTGCAAATTACTCTAAGAGATGGAACCTAAAAGGTAATATCAAAATTAATATAATCTGATAAAAATTTAATAATTTTTGAAATCATAGAATAAAAAGGTTTACAAAATCTATTCTATGAAGGAGGAAAAATTCTTCAGATGGCATGGTTAACGGTTTAGTTTTAAAAGATGAGAAAAGATTACTCTTCCTCCCATTTGATGATCATTTTTTGAATTACAGATATTTCTTTGCAGCCATTTTGAAATGAAACTTTCTAGTTAATCGAGAAATTAAAGCACTTTTTCTAAGAAGTGGATTCTTTCATTCGTAAAACCCTAAAAAGAGTAGATCAGAGAATCAACCTACAATTGAAAAGAATATACTAAGTTCATTTCTTTAAAGAGTACTCAAAGTAGAGTAAGTTTCAATAACCATTTTATCTTTTTATATTTTGGATGGAATGAACGAGAAAGGAATCGTATAAAATGATACGCTGAAAGAGTTTCATTTTAAGGGAATGAAACGTATAAATGATACACTGAAAAAAAGAGTTACCATTTTAAGAATGAAAAACGTATAAATGATACACTGAAAAGAGAGAGTACCATTTTAAGGGGAATGAAACGAATAAAATGATACACTGAAAAGAGAGTTTACCATTTTTAAGGGGAATGGAAACGTATAAATGATACACTGAAAGAGAGTTCATTTTTAAGGGAAATGAAACGTATAAAAAATGATACACTGATAAGAGAGTTTACTATTTTTAGGGAATGAAACGTAGAAAGAGAATCGTGTAGAAAATGATAAGAGAGCTTACCATTTTTGTCAAACCAATTGACAGACATATTGATACAACTTCACCTGATAAACGGTATATTTTTCAGGTATGAAATCGTTGCGTATAAAAATGTCTGAATTTAACTGTTATTATTAACCTTTATGGCCGAGATGTCGTGCAAATGTGTAATCGAAATCGATTTTCATTTCGAAAATGTAATTTATTTCCACCACGTGTAGTAGCGTCACGCATTACAAAAGACCTTGAGTCCCAGAATAGATGGAAAACTAGAAACCCCAGCTCAGACGTAGATCACTTTTTATTGTAATGAAACGGTGATTAGATATAAATATAAAGCAATACGT